>JAJJWW010011712.1:0-58343 GCA_023531295.1 Papaver armeniacum | reverse complement strand
GTAAATATGGTATAAATTCGGTGGGTAAACCTTTGAATTACACCAAAGAGGAAAGAATAACTCGATCCAGGAAGTAGTACAATACTAATTTTTACACAGCAAAGGCTTCATCTCTCCTTCTTAGGAGATGAGTATTTATAACCTCCTAAATCCCTCTTGAGTTGCTGGATACCGTACACGTACACCATCTTGACTTCTTCCTCACTTTGACATTTCGCGTCCGTACACGTGTCCTTGATATCTCTTCCACTATGGAGCACCTGCCCTTGGATAGGGACTACCCTCTATTGGGACCCACTTACTATTGGCACTCTTCCATTCAACTAGCTAAGGCGCCCCTTTTCCTTTCCAATATTTACCCATACTTTGTTGCAAGGTGTAGGGTCCTAGGCAAGTCCCTACACTCTCATCATTTCTTCATTACATCTCTAAGGTTTGTCATAAGGCGTAGGGTCTTGGAGTAAGTCCCTACACTCCATCGCTCCTTCCTCCCATGCTCATTGCCTCTTCATGTTTTGTTACAAGGTGTAGGGTCTTAGGGCAAGCCCCTACACTCTCATCATTTTCTCTTCTCGCGCCCATTGCATCTCCACGGTTTACCATGAGGTGTAGGGTCCCCAAGTCCCTACACTCTCATCACTTCTTCCCCTCCACGCGCGCCGCGCATCTTCGCGAATTGCCATAAGGTGTAGGGTCTTGGGGCAAGCCCCTACACTCTCATCACTTCCCCTTTTCGCACATATTGAGTCTCCACGATTTGCCATGAGGTGTAGGGTCTTGGGGCAGGTCCCTACACCCTCATCACTCCTTCTTCCCACGTACGCTGCATCTCCACGATTTGCCATGAGGTGTAGGGTCTTGGAGCAAGTCCCTACACTCTCATTCCTTCTTCCTTCCGCGCACACTGCACCTCCACGATTTGTCACATGATGTAGGTTCTTGGGGTATGTTCTTACATCTTGTTAAGGTGTAGGGTCTTGGAGTATGTCCCTACATCCCCATCACCTTTTCTTCCCATATTCATTATATTTTCATGTTTATGTAGGGTCTTGGGGTAGGTTCTTACATCTTGTTAAGGTGTCCCTACATCCCCATCACCTCTTCTTCCCATATTCATTATATCTCCATGTTTATGTAGGGTCTTAAGGTATGTTCTTACATCTTGTTAAGGTGTGGGGTCTTGGAGTATGTCCCTACATCCCCATCACCTCTTCTTCCCATGTTCATCACATCTCCACGTTTGTGTAGGGCCTTGGTGTGCGTCCTTACACTTGGTTGCTTCTCCCCACTTATGCACTTTATATTTTCGGGTATCTACGGTGTAATCCTCATTTTACTCTTCTCTCAATTTTGGGTATCTACATTAAGTCCCCGACTGTCTAGCTAGGCATCGGAGGGGAGGCAACATATATACTCAAAATTCTCGCTAGTTGTTATGTTACTTTTCTTCAAGTCCACGCGCCATATAAATAAATTGAAATTTTGCTCCATAGCAAGTTAAGGATCATGAAGAGTGCGTACACACCACACCCTTGATGTGACATTTTCATCCACTACACTTGCAAAAACATCATAGCCCGGGGACCCCTCTACCTATCCGCGCCAAACAGTACGCATTTCTCCCTGCTCCAGCTGCTGACTCTTCTTCTAATTCCTTGTCTCATGTTGTGTAGTCTTAACTATTCACGAGACACATGTAGGCTCCCACTTTGTTTAATATTTTTAAATCGGAAACATCGGTCAGTCCCCTATATTAATTTAGCACCTTCTCCGGCCCTCTCGTCTATCAAACTCGCTTACTTATTTTTCCAACTTGAACAAGTAGTGCTCCATTACCATTAGGGAGACAAGCCAATGATTTCTTGATGGGCTAATGATTATGATTATTAATCATTAATGGGACTTGGTGCTTTATGAAGTTTATATGGGACCTCGTCAAATTCAAACTATGTCATTTCCCTCCTCTTCATCCTGTCTGTTAAGTTATTCATTCGGTTTTTGCACGCGGACCCTTCACCTTTCTCGCGCCAAACACTCTCTTTCTTCCTCTTGTACTCACCTACCACGGACACCAACATTATTTAGCAAGAAAAAGTCATTGGTGTTCTGCGCAAGTCATGCTCTCTTCTTCCTTCTGCGCAAGTCATTGGTGGAGACCCCTTTGCCTATCTGCGCCAAGCATGCTCTTCTACCCAGATGTTCACTACTCCAAATAGTTGCTTGTTCCTCTGTCTCTTGTATGAAATCTTAATACATCAACGCTTGGGGTGCTGTGTCCATGACGGATGACCTCTCTTGGTCTTAGTGGTGATAAGTCCCCATATGGCGGACACAACTCTTGCTTAATAAATTTTACAAATGTATACACCAATAATATTGGGTGGTGATTCCACTCCACCATGTTTTTTCCGTCATACTTCATGTGGTATTACATCTCTATTTCGTTTCTGACAGCAATCATAGAGTGGTGACTTGGTACCACCATACCCATTCCCTCTTCCGCATGACCGAGGCTTGGTCGGACACCTCCGTCCCTTTGTTTCATTTTTTTCAAAGTATTTCGTTTACTCCTTTTTTTTAGTGCTCTTAGTACGCTCCACTTCCTCCTCCTTGCTCTAATCATTCAAGACGTTCTAGTCATCCTCTATCCCTTACTCGGGTATCACTCGTACCTCCTCTCTCCCTTCTTTTTTTTTTTTTTTATCAATAGCTTTCCTCTCACCGGTTTCTCCCTTTCTTTGTTTTAGGAAGTGATGGGGGCACGCCGTGGCTCAAAAGGGTCGTTTCGATTCCAATGATCTTGAACGTATCAGCTGGTCGTGAGAGTGAAGACCGTCGTCCTTCGGTTTCATCGTCTTCCCGGGAGGTTGGCCAATGTAGTCAGCATTCCTATTCATCGATCCACGATGTCTCCCAATTTTGAACATGAGATTTAACATCAAGAGCTTAGTAATTCGTGTGCTGGTTTGTTGGTACATGGTATCTGGTTCTTTGCCACGTCATCGAACTCGTTATGCTCAGTTGTCAAGGAATATGGTCATATAATTGCCCTGGGGGTCGCTTCCTTTTGTTGATGCTTTGGTTAATCTTGTGAATAAAGTTTTGGAAGTAGTGGGCGAGATAGATGAGGGAAGTGTCACTCTTCCTCCAACAAATCGTCTAGCCTTTTGGAGATCATGTGTGTGGTAAATGCCAAGTTCCTAGGTTTTAATGTCCAAGGTGGTTGGACGATAAGTTGATTGGTATGGAGGTAGACGCGAATGGTCGTCGTACACAACTTCCTCGGTGATCAAGGAGGTTCGTTCCCGTATTCATGACCATGAAGCACATATTACTTCCTTTAGTCGGAGCGTATCTTGACAGCTCAATCCCTTGCAAGATTTTCTACTGATATTACCAATGAGAGTAACGCATTGTCGGGAAAGTCATGTGAGATGCACGAACTCGAAGCAAAGATTGGAGCTTTTCCTTAGTCATGAGTTCTGTCTTGATTATGTTGTATGTGTTTGTATTGGGTATGGCATGCTAGCCTCCCCGTCCTTGTTATGTTATTTCCTTTTGGATTGTGGTCTAAATTGTAGATGGTAAGTATTGTGCCAAACCATCTTGTCTGCTTGAATCTCTTTTGTATTTCTCGGTTTGACTAGAAAATAAGTTGTATTTTCGAAATATGGGTGTTGTCTTTAGGAAACATGGCATTCTCTTAGTCTAACATCATATTTCTTTTCATATTTCTTATTCATGTTGGATTTCCATGCATATGGTACATGTTACTTGTCCCAACTCTGGACTCGCCACTCTCTTGTTTAATGGTTTTTCTTCGTGTGTGTGAAAGACATTTTCCCTCATGTTCAAGTATTCCCAGATTCTATAATGTACGATCCATCCATTGTGAAATGCTTATATTGGCCAGTCCCTCTATCGAGGTGTTGGTGTGAGTGAAGCGATGCCATGATAAATGACTATGATCTAGGTAATATTTATGAGGGAGTTTAAACTCATCCTTCCACCTTAAGAAAGATAATTTTTTTGATTGCACCCCAGTATTGGAGTATTTGCTTTTGAGGAACTCAACCTCGTCTCTCTCATGTAAAGTGTTAGATCACGTAGGGGAGTAGAGTGCATTAATACATATGGGTATTTCCGTGTATATTCGCGATTCATGTTACATTCTATGGCATAGAGTTATGCTTTTCCAAGGAGATGAGGTCCCCTTCTTATTAGGCAAGGTTTTGTTTAGTGGTCTGCTCGTCAAGGAGCCTCTGCATATGTAAGAATATCTCGTTTAAGTTTCGCTCATCTAAGAGCCCCTTAATTGCAAGGTGTTGTGGGTTCTTAGGGTGTTAGGGAGTCGCGTTATGGTATCGTATGAGATATTATCGTCATGTGCCTATGACCCCCACTCTTATTGGTCATTAGAATTGATGTGCATGTGTTCTCACGACCTCGTTTGTTAGAGGTATGTTATGTTCATATGCTCAAAGTCTTTCTCTTTCGGTATATCACTATTACGATGCTATTATTGCTATTGTCCTTGTCATGGACTTCAAACTTTAGAGTGCCCTGCTCTTGTGCATTGATTTATTCCATTTCTAGTTTCTCACTTTTTTTCTTTGAAATTTTTTGCTACTGAAGCATGATTTATTATTTCAGCGTCTTTGTCAGTGTGTTTACTCATATTGGAGTATATGTCTTAAGCTCCTCTCGTTTTTAGGTGTTTCTACTACTTAATTTCTTTTACTTTCTTTCTAGAGCAAGCAACACCTCTCTTGGTGTATTCTCATTTTTCTTTCTCTAAGGCATGTAACGCCTAATGACGGTCCTGTTCTCATCCCTTGCGCTCTCTTTCGTTCCGAATTTAAACAACACCTGGTCGTGGTGTGGTTTCATTTCTTTCACTTTATTATGTACATATAAGAAGGTGTTTGTCCTTCTCTTTTTTTTTTTTTTTTTTTTGAAGTTTCGTTATGATGCGTCATCCTTGTCATGGACATGCATGAATTTCAGAGATCTTTTACTTTGAATGTATGGTCACTCCACCAAGCTTGGGGTGTTCACTCATGTTGGGGTCTATGTTTGAGAAAACTTAGGTTCTCCATCCCCTCCCCTTTTTTTTTTATTAATATGTTCAGGTGTATTCTTATTACGCTCTTTCGTTCTAAGGAAAGGAACACCTAGTCTTGATGCATGTATTCTCATTGCTTTCAATTTTTCTGTTGTTTGAATTCATGTGACACTTAGTCTCGGTGGTTTCTTATCACTTTCGCTTTTCTTTCATTCTAAAGAAAGCAACACACGATCTTGGTGTGTTTTCGTTGTTTTCTCTTATATTTGTTCTAAAGAAACCAACACCCGGTCTTGGTGTCGTTTCATCGCTTTTGCTTTCTTTTGTTTGGTTTTAAAGCAAGCTACACCTAGTCTTGGTGTATTTACATCGCTTTCGCTTTCCTTTGTTTTAAAGCAAGCTACACTTAGTCTTGGTGTATTTACATCGCTTTCGCTTTCCTTTGTTTTAAAGCAAGCCACACCGAGTCTTGGTGTATTTTCATCGCTTTCGCTTTCCTTTGTTTTAAAGCAAGCCACACCGAGTCTTGGTGCATTCTTATTGCGTTTGCTTCAGAAAATTTGTTCTGAAGGAGCAACTGTTATTACTTTTGCTTTTTCTTGTTTTAAAACAGCAACCATTACTCCTTTTGATTTTCCTGATTCTGAAACAGCAGTTGTTAGTACAAGATTTGGATGGAGGTGATAAACAAGTAATTCTCTCGAACCTGGCGGTGCTACGTGGTCTTGAAGGTGATACATCCACCAAGATTTGGATGGAGGCGCTGGGTAGTAGTCTTCTTTGTCAACTTCCATGACTCTTTTGTGAAAATAACGATGTAGGTATCAACCCAAAATTATTCGAGGAGTAACTTGCATGCTCCGGTGCTAGTCGGAGGATTGGCATGCTTCGGAGGGGGATTATTGTTGCTAGTTTTCTTGTCTTGACATTGAGCATTCAGTATCATGAATTTGAGGTCCATCATGAAAACAACTACAGCTAGGTTCCTTTTGAGGTCAGATACATAGACTTAAGACTTGGCTCTTGGATAGTCAATGCCGCATCCAGTAGAGATACATTCGGTTGGTGACCTTTGTTAACCTTTTCGCTTGCTCCCGTATGGATTCCGAGAAATAGTAATCCTTTAAGTGGCAAATGGAGAGCAGGTGCTTAACTACCTTATCTTCATCATCTTGACTCCATGTCTGCGTAGACATGTGACAATACTTGTTGTGAGTCAATCGATGGTGCAAGTGATGGTGCTTTTTCTTCAGAACTCAATGAAGGTGATTAATCTGTTTGTTCTTCGTTGAGTGTTCGACTCTTGAACATTATCAATCGCTGACATCTTCACCATTAGATGGCAGTTCTTTGTTTGCTTAAATATCCTCCCATCTTAATGGGATGTGTATCTCAGGGGTAGTGGGATATGCAATGAATGCCATGGCCTTATGTGACTATAATGCTTTTAAATTTGTCCCGCAGGTATATGTTTTATTTTTGCTATTGCGAACCAGCAGCGCCTGCACATTTATCAGCTTAATTTGTAAATATCATACACATCTTTAGTAATTTAAATTCGGCAAAGTAAAGTGTTTATAGGTTCATGTCGATGCCAATTGATATAATATATATCTATATTTACATGATTATAAAACACGTGGATGCTAGTTCAAGTGTAGGGCCATGACCGTGCAAGCTATATTGAAGTTTATGAAAAATTTTCAATCGTCAAAGATGCATATTAAAAGGGTCCCTGTTAGGTTCAGATGCTTAAGTCATTTGATTGAAGACAATCGAAGATAGCATTGTAAATTGTTAATGAAAGATTAAAGGAAGTAAGAACTTATCTTTGCGATATTTAGTATTTCAAGAATTGATCCCGGGTGTTAAGTAGCCGTGATACTTGGTTAGTTGGTTGTTCTTTGAAATCATAGCTTTCTTGTTGCGTAGGGTTGCCTTGGAAAGATGGAGACTGTCATGATAGCATATGGTCATGTCTTGCTCACTCTCTTATTTATACAAGGAACTCGTTTCGCTGGTGGCACTAGGGGCTGATGGGACATGCAATATGGAGGTTCTGCATCAGGTGAAGGTCATAGCTTGACTCTAATTCGCTGGTTGTGGAGGTGGAAAATTCTACTCTCGTTGTGACTTATGGACGTGTTGTTGCTGGTGGTGGAAGTGGCAGATGCAATATGGTTCAATTCTCATGAGAGACCTCTATCTACGGCTTCATCACCATCGAGCTGAGCCAGTCTTAAGTTAATCTTCAGTCAATGATTATTTGCAGATAATCATTGTCATGCTTAGATAACGCGTCTTATAGAAGCTGGCTTGATATGAAGCGAAGTCAGGTTGGTGCTGATTTCCTTTTCTCAAAGTCGAGTTAGGGGTGTCATAAGGACTAGGCACACTGGTGGTGTTGATGGGTTTTGAGCCGGTGGAAGCGCAGAGATGGGATAGGTGTTGGTTCGCTAAAAATGATGCTAGTAGTGGCGGTTAGCGACAAGGGTTGGTACCTCTCGTTGTTACTCGTGGAGATGATGTTGCTATGGGATATGGAATGGAGTAGGGAAGATGGGTCAGTGAACTTTGGATGGTCGAAATAATAAACAATGATGATTGTGGTCGTGTATGGTGATGTACTTGGGCGGCGCCTCTGAGACATATTTATTAAACAAGCTCACTTAGCAAAAGCGAGTTGTTGATAAAGGACCAGGGATTCTTTCAAGTAATCCTTGTAGTTTTTTGTGATGGAGAGAATACAAATCATGTGTGTGACTAATGTTGTTCCACTAGCAACTCTTGAGCATCTTTCAATTCGTCTTGATATTGTTGATGATTCACTTCAAGTAACTCTTCATCACAGAGCTAAACATTTTAATGAGAAAATGCTTTCCATTGACTTAAGTTTTCAAGGTTGGATTGGTTGATTTCAAATTCGAATTTGGTTTTAAAGATTAAACAAGTTTCATAAGAAGGTTCCGAGATGGGTTTCTTATAAAGTATTGATAGTGGGAGAAGGAGGTCATTGTCTCTGCGCAAAAACACGAGGGAAGGGAGGGTGTTGTACAACATCATGAGAAGGAGGGTTGTCCCCCAAAATGAGTAAGGCGTGCATCCAGGTATGTAAGACATGCGTCTGTGTGAAGGAGTGAGGCGTGCGTCCGTGGAAGTGAGTAGAGCATGCTTCCATGAGGGGATGGAGAGTGTAGTCTACGCACGAACATCATGGGGAGGGGTTGTCTCCGCGCAACACATCTCGAATGACATGCTCTTTGCGTCGTGGTACATACTACATTGTTTATGCAAGTAGTGGTCGTTTAGTGTTGTACGGTCAGATGTATGATTGTCGTGTCATGTGTGGTTATTGTGTATTCATCATAGGAAGTGTACTATTACTGATATCAGAGCCCAACGGAGTCGCCAATGTAAATATGGTATAAATTCAGTGGGTAAACCTTTGAATTACACCAAAGAGGAAAGAATAACTCTGATCCAGGAAGTAGTACAATACTAATTTTTACACAAAGAAAGGCTTCATCTCTCCTTCTTAGGAGATGAGTATTTATAACCTTCCTAAATCCCTCTTGAGTTGCTTTGGATACCGTACACGCACACCATCTTGACTTCTTCCTCACTTTGACATTTCGCGTCCGTACACGTGTCCTTGATATCTCTTCCACTATGGAGCACCTCTCCGCCCTTGGATAGGGACTACCCTCTATTGGGACCCACTTACTATTGGCACTCTTCCATTCAACTAGCGGGCGCCCCTTTTCCTTTCCAATATTTACCCATACTTTGTTGCAAGGTGTAGGGTCCTAGGCAAGTCCCTACACTCTCATCATTTCTTCATTACATCTCTAAGGTTTGTCATAAGGCGTAGGGTCTTGGAGTAAGTCCCTACACTCCATCGCTCCTTCCTCCCATGCTCATTGCCTCTTCATGTTTTGTTACAAGGTGTAGGGTCTTAGGCAAGCCCCTACACTCTCATCATTTTCTCTTCGCGCCCATTGCATCTCCACGGTTTACCATGAGGAGGTAGGGTCCTGGGGCAAGTCCCTACACTCTCATCACTTCTTCCTCCACGCGCGCCGCATCTTCGCGAATGCCATAAGGTGTAGGGTCTTGGGCAAGCCCCTACACTCTCATCACTTCCCTTTTCGCACATATTGAGTCTCCACGATTTGCCATGAGGTGTAGGGTCTTGGGGCAGGTCCCTACACCCTCATCACTCCTTCTTCCCACGTACGCCGCATCTCCACGATTTGCCATGAGGTGTAGGGTCTTGAGCAAGTCCCTACACTCTCATTCCTTCTTTCTTCCGCGCACACCGCACCTCCACGATTTGTCACATGATGTAGGTTCTTGGGGTATGTTCTTACATCTTGTTAAGGTGTAGGGTCTTGGAGTATGTCCCTACATCCCCATCACCTTTTCTTCCCATATTCATTATATTTTCATGTTTATGTAGGGTCTTGGGGTAGGTTCTTACATCTTGTTAAGGTGTAGGGTCTTGGAGTATGTCCCTACATCCCCATCACCTCTTCTTCCCATATTCATTATATCTCCATGTTTATGTAGGGTCTTAAGGTATGTTCTTACATCTTGTTAAGGTGTGGGGTCTTGGAGTATGTCCCTACATCCCCATCACCTCTTCTTCCCATGTTCATCACATCTCCACGTTTGTGTAGGGCCTTGGTGTACGTCCTTACACTTGGTTGCTTCTCCCCACTTATGCACTTTATATTTTCGGGTATCTACAGGGTGTAATCCTCATTTTACTCTTCTCTCAATTTTGGGTATCTACAGTTTCAAATGCTCATGATGAAAAAAGTATTGTGAAACAGACCACGGAATATGATCGAGTATTTTTCCACTCTAGATGTTATCTGGTTAACACAACGGATAATTTGTTCAGGAGTATTTGTGATCACTATAGATCAACACTTATTTTCCCCAAACCCCGTTAGATCTGGCATTTCTACCGTAAGACGTCAGATTAATGTATATAGAGAAAACAACATTTTTCTAAAAATTTATTTCCAAGTTCTACTCTATTTAAAAAAAAAGGGTTTTGAAGGGAAGATGATTCTTTTACGAGATAACCCTCCATGTTTCTAACGCCAAACTGTAACCCAACTAGTGGACCTAGCCGGGATCATAGTACGCTTCTAGCGCCAAGCTTTAACCGCTAAAAACCCAACTGGTGGATCTAGCTAGGTTCGCAATACGCATCATTGAAATCAATATATAAGATCAATTTATTCTAACGATATTATCAATCTCTAACAGCTAATCGCGTTAATGTAATTAATGTAAATGTGTTTAGAATGCAAATGTGATATAATTAAATGACACACGAAATTTTACGTGGTTCAGTCGTAGCCTACATCTACGGTGGAAATGAGTTTGAGATCTTGCTATGATTTTGTTTGTGTTACAAGGTTCTTCGAACCAGAGAAAATAAAGGAATTACAGAGTGTAGCTGGTTTTCTCTCTCTATTCTCAGTTCTCCTCTCCGCCAAAATCCTAACCCCTTCTCAAGTATCGAGGTTGCTATTTATAGATGAACAATGGGTCCCACCGAATCATTCTTTGATCGCTCACTCCCTTCATCGTTGTCATTGCATGACTCCTTACACTTCGTTATGCGGTCTTCTAGGATCATCGTCTTTCATCCTCGATCTGCCACGTTGTAGATAAGGTTAGGTGGGTTGGTTGAGCGCATTAAATACTGAGTAGACTACTCATGCACGCGTGTAACGCTTTTTACAGCTGACCCATGGAAATTCCTTGACCGTTCATTTAAATTCGCCTCGTAGTCTGTAAAAGTAATATTTAATAATGATCCCATATTTTTGTTGTACTATAGCTATCATGATCTAGTCCTGAGATCATGCCACGTGTATGGTGAATATTTTGCTCAGACATGGATGGTTTATCCCCTTAGTTGATTAATAAAAAAAAGATTGTATCGAGAAATTTGACGCAATGATTTGATGCATTTCTAGTTTGCTCTCGGTAAGGATTTATTCTTATTGTTTTAAGCAGGAAAAACTAGTAGTTGAAGACATGGCTTGTCCCCTTAGTTGATTAATAAAAAAAAAAAATTGTATCGAAAAATTTGACGCAACGATTTGATGCAGTTCTAGTTTGCTCCTGGTAAGGATTTATTCTTATTTTTGTTACGCTAACTATTTCAAATCTATCATCAATCATTGCAATACTGATCTTTCCGTAATTACACTTTCGTGATTGTATTGGAGGAGAGAAAGCAGTACGCAAAGAACATGGGGTCATATAGCAGCTTCGGCATGAATCACACTAGGTACCGATATCTTTGCACCAATAGTCAGGTAATGGCCAACAATGCGCATTGCGCACACCCTCTATATCATTTGGGATAGAGTGTATGCTGCGAAGAGCTTTAAAGTACAAAGCAATACTAAATGTGAATGGCTTTAAAACCTGACATTTTTAGGGGCTACCCCAAAAGAATTAGGGAGACTTTTTTATTCCCAACCCATATACAACGTTAAGGGATGTCCTAAAGGCTAGTAGAATTCGTTAATGCCCTTATATAATCGGAAGTCATTTTGGGTCCGATTGTTAATACTTAATCGGGAGTTAAGTAACTCAAATATATTACCGATTAATATATATTTGTGCCAAAGGCTTGTCTGCCTTCTATCACAATCGGTAGGAACATGAACCTCACTAGACTACCGATTGTTAAATTTTATAGAAATAAGAAATCTTAAGAATTTTGCCATATTGAAATTTGGGGATACTATATAATCGGACACAAAATAAAATGTGTAAGTTGTCGATTAGGAAAGTCGACAAATTCAAAATTTATAGGATTTTGGTTAATTGAAATTTGGGGCTACTTAAAAATCGGTAGCTAATGAGATGGTATTACCTACCGATTATATTGTTTGACCGATAAAACCAATGTCAACCTAAATTCATTTCATTTTTTTTCTTTTCAACTTCAACTCCTCTTCTCTCTTGCTCCTCTCTGATTACAGAGAGGAAAACTTTCCCCCTCGTTCAACTTCGCTTCAATACATCATTATCGTTAATCGTCGAATTGAATCATTGTTGATTATTCTCTATAAAGATGAAAGATAAGGAACGTAAGAAAGCTAAAACCAAAAACGTGTATCGCGGTGACGATCCACACATTGGACTGCATGCCCGTAATAAAGAGATTCTCACTGAAGAACGCGAAGAACACGAAGAAAATGAAGATGATGATGTCCCTGATGTAGGTGATTCTGATAACCAAACTCTCAAGCAACTTCAAATGTCCCCGATTAGGTAAGATTCTACCATTTTTTTGGGTTTGTATTGCTTCAATTCGACGAATCCATGAATATTTTTTTTAGGGTTTTCGGTTATTACCCAGATTCGGTAGTTTAGTTATTGTTTTAAACTTCCGATTGTGGTCGAATTCTTCATTCCACAAGAACATTGGTCATATTCGGGTGGTAAATATTTAGGTTTCCTACCGATTGTAGAACTTTTTTAATTACTGAGCCCTAAATCGACCATAATCGGAAGTTAAATGTGTTTTTGCCTTCCGAATATACTAGGGAAGTACAAGTATTAGAGACGCGGTAATCGGGTGATATGTTTTGTAATTTGCTTCCGATTGTTTAGGCTCAACCACTTTAGTAATTTCTGGACACAAAGTGATGCATATTCGGTAGAAATTAGTTTTGTAAGGCTTCCGATTGTGATGTATTCGGTAGGGTAGATTCTCTTTTGACTTTCGATTATGCGTATTCGGAAGATTATGTTGAAATGTAGCTTCCGATTATAATGTATAGGATAAACATATTCTGACACCAAAAACTTTTCTTTTGTTTCCAATTATTTGTATTCGACATCTTAAGGTGAACTGAAACTTCCGATTATGAATAATCGGAGGCAAATGGTTAATTCAATCAACCGAATACGTATATTCGGGACTTTGGATTTAGATTAACTTCCGATTGTATAGTTTGGCAACATATGTTTACTAACCTATTGTACTTTCTTTTGTTGTTTAGGGATAGGCGAGGTAAAAAAGCCGAAGATGCAATTGTCTCAGATAGTGCAAGGAAGGAAAGGCGTAAGAACTTGACAGCTAGTGCAAGGAGAGCTAGGAATGCTAAAGCCACTTCAAGTGCTCAAGATGGAACTCAACAAGCAAGTCAACAAGGTTTTCAACCAAATGCCCCTCAATCAGAATCAGTTCAAGAAGGTGTTCAACCAATGCTCCACAATCACAAGCTGAAATTCAACTAGAAGTATCGGAAGATAGAGTACCAGAAGTAGGACAACCTAGAAGTGCGCAAGAAGAATGAGAAGCCGAAAAGAAAAATCCTCCTCGAAAGAAAGCGAAACACCTTGTCCTACAAGAACTGAAGGTGAGGGATATTCCAAAAGGAGTAATCCTTGGGCTGCCGGAGGATGGAGGACAATTGTTATTTGGATACAAAGACTCCTGGGCCAAAGAAATATATGAAACCAAGGTAATAATCGTATCCATTTTATTTACGTATTATCTTTTTCTTCGTAATAGTTTTAAGGGTTATAGTTTTAGGTTATTCTAAAAATAAAATTGTCATGTGTTTAATAGTATCATTCCGATGCGGTTCGTATACTCAAACCCACCGCCGCACCAACTAAAATGCGGGATTGGCCTTTGAAGGATGAATATGAAAGGTTCAAGTTTATTATTGCAAATTCGGGGTTGGCTGATGCTGCCGAGAACTCTATGTTGGAACATGATCGGGTGGCTATATCGGCGTTTGTGGAGAGACTTTATCCTGAGACCGACACCTTCCATATGTCATTTGGGGGGATGACGATTACCCCATATGATGTTGTGCAGATTCTTAGACTCCCTGACCATGGCAAAGGTGTCAGGCTCACACAAAGCAGTTGAAATGGGACAAACTTTATACTCTAACTAATGAGTGTTTTGGTTGGGATGCAGAAATATCAAAAACTGAGTTCAATATATGCATGAGTTATAGACCTAGACAGTTCAACATGAGTACTTTGATGGATATGTTCAAGGGCACCAAGGAGAAAGAAGAGAAAGGAACTTTAACTGATGAGCAAGTGAACCACGCGGCCACCGCATATCTCCTATGTGTATTGGGATATGTCATTTTCCCCAATATCAGTGTCAATCGGGTCGACGCCAACCTTTTACAACTTCTGCATCCTCTCAATAAAGTGCACGAGTACTCTTGGGGCACGGCATGCCATGCGTGGTTGATGGAAGAGTTGAGAAAGGCGTCGAGGCTTGGAATTAGCCAAATTGCCGGGAACGTGAGTGTACTACAAGTATTTTTATTAACTCTACATACTTGGTTATTTTTTTATTTTTCTACCATTGAAGAATCAATTTCCTAATACTTGCAAATATGTGGTTATAGACATGGATCTATGACCACTTCCCTATCTTGGAATTGTCCATTGAAAACCCGGCGTGGGCGAAAGGTGACCCTAGAGGGAAAAAGTACGTCTTCGATGACAACCATTCTAGGACAAAGGAGCAGCAGCTGATTCGTTTGAGGGAGGTTTTGGACTCACTGAAAGCCCAAGACGTATGCTTTGATCCATACAAGGAAGACCGAGCTAATGGACATATCGCGGGTCGATCCGATTTGGCCCTTTATTTTGGACCATTGTGGCACCCCACATGATATGTGATGTACAATGCCTCAAGGGTGATGCGACAACACGGTTATGTACAAGGTATACCAAAGGAGGAAATCCATGGAAATTTCTCTTTGGATCTGGAACATTGCATGTCTGATAAAGATTCTATCGATACATTTACTTTATATTTCTCCTTCGATTATTGTATGTGACTAGAACTTTGTTTCCTGGAACCAAACAACACAATAATCGGAAATTTAACTCCCTCCTTGAATTACGATTATTGTAATCGGTAGGTATAGTTTATATTGTGCCTCCGATTATTCTATGTTAAAAAATATTGTTTTCTGTATCAAAACAATACCATAATCGGAAAGATAGTTAACTCATACAATAACCGATTATGTGAATCGATTGCTTGTTTAACCAAATAAAACTACCGATTGTGAATAATCGGGAATGTTTTTATATTAATATGCGTCCGATTACATCCATTACATAAAGTTCAAAAGACCTTAACGTTACAATCACGTTAAAAGCACCTAAATCCATACTCCTAACTAGGTATCCCCGGGGCCTTACGGCCCCGGCTCAACCTCCCATGTTAGTGTCAGTTTACATAGTTTATTTCTTTCTCATTCCAGGGTATACTCATAATTTTATAACATTAGTAAACACCTAATAATATCAGTACTAATCGAATCGGTCTGCATTTAGGCACTCATGTCTAGCAAAAAAAAAAAAAAAAACAAAAAAACATTCACTTGATTTAATTTCATCAATATTCCAATAATTGTTATCATTACTGGAGTGTTTGTAATCGAGTTTCGAGGTTAGTGGTCCGTTTCTAATTAACCAAGACATGTGCCGAAAATTACATTTTTTTTTTGTTACCTAATAAACCATTATCCCTTGCAACAGGTGCACTTGCATTGGCAACTACCAATGCCTCTAAGAGTATTGATCAATCTGGAGGTATATCAATGAATTCAAGAAGAAGTAAGTGCCCTTAAAAAAATAGTACCATCTCTTTTTGACTGCTGAAACCACGACATAAATTTACACAGGTTCAAATCCGGGGATAACTGAGTCACAATGACCGGCGAGCCACAACTGGATGATCCCAGTGAAAATAGGAAGACTATTCAGGAAGCAAATTAGTTTAGTTTAGAATGTAATGATGATAACGATGAGAGATCAACAAATGAGATGTTTTTTTTCTCTACCAAACATATAGCTATAACAGAAGTGCTCAAATTGGGTCAACTCCATGAAAGATTAAATTGCTGGTAATTTACTTTGAAAGTACAATATGATAGTCTTTTACTTAACAAAAGACATGTAATAGAGCGTAAGAGCTACAACAACGTGATACTAAAGCATCAATTTGGTAAAAAATAAATGGTATAAGCCTGCTCAATTTGTTAAACAAGATTTTTTTAGCGTATAAGATTCCAATACGTTGTTACTTGTTTTTCTTCTAATCATCTGATTTAGTATATGTAACCAATTTGATTGCTTACCAATTTTCCGAGCAGTTGCACGTTGATAAATTCTCTTGGACAGTTGTATCAAGTTCCTAACGTTTAATGAAACTTCTAGAATTCATTCGTGTATCTACTAATAGCAATAACAATGTAACACAATGTACATGTTTGGATTACATGATCATAAGAATCTATAAAATCGTTCATTAACTAACAAAATAAAATAAGATGTTGATCCCCACTTTCAGTTGTCATATTTCAACTAAACCGGTAACTACACACATTCACAAAATCACTAAAAACATAATCTATGTCACCACTTTCATCCACCCCCATCGATCAACGATATCATGAGAAACATGATCAAAAATATGATCTGGTTCCCTCTTCCTTGGATCAAAAAGATAAAATTGAATCTAGTGAAAAAACTAAACTATTTAAATTCAAATAAAAATTCAAATAAAGATTTATTATAACTCGATATAACCAAATTGTTCAAAAATGTCCCAACTTCAGACTCCAGTATCTAAATTTAAAGCAAGACATTGAACCTAACGTGATTCGAACACTCGCCAAGCCAAAAAGTGAACTCCGACGTGATTCTAACACGCAACCTTCTGACATAGAGTCAGATGCGCTACCCTTGCACCTCAGATTCATACGCGTGCACATAAATCACTGGGTTAGTTTAAATGGTGATGGATGCCCAGATGGCCCTGCCACGGGATCCAACTAACTCAGATGATTACATACTTCTGGTTAAATGTAAAACTCAGAACTATACATGAAACTCGACATATTTTTTTGGGGTACAAACACAAACTCGAGCTAGGACGTATGCCAAAATAAAAATAAAAATACGAAGTATGAAGTATTTAGTATTTAGTAAGTTACTTCTAAGTTAGTTAAACTGAGTAATTTCTCTCAAAATGGATTGATTTCTTAGTCCCTATGCCAAGCCTTGCCAGATAATTAATGCTTGTACATAAGATTTGATTATGCATATATTATATAGAGTCTGTAGATTAATGTTCGTCTCATTCATGTTTAACAGCAAGAGAGACCACAATGACAAAATCTTCCACAATGCAGTCAAAGTGATAAACCTGCAGTATTCCAAATCGAGAGTAAACCTATGTAAGAATTAGGAATTACCTCCCTCTTTCTAGCAGCATTCCTAAAGTAAGGACAAATGGAGCAAGCAGAGGAGCATTGTACGAAGATTTGGCAGGTGTCTTCCTCAAACAGACCACATAAGATACATAGATGGAGTTCCTGCATAGCACACACCACTTCAATTATTCTTTTCAGGTTCCAATATGTCTAAAAAACTTAGTTTTAACCTTCAACATTTGGAAGAAATACAATATACCATATTCATGCATTTCTTCGATGTTCTACCTGACACACATGAAAATACATGTACCCGTATATCAACATATTCAGTGTCATTAAGCAGTCTACACAATCGAAATTCAGTAAAATCGTCAAATGAACAACCTTCATAAAATACCAACAATGTAAGGCTAAGATGTAACCTATTGCCTATTGTGGGTGCTTGGTTTGAGCAAGTTTTAATAGTTTTCAACATATTCAGTGTCACTAAGCAATCCAAATTACAAAATAAGGTGTTAAGGACCTTTTAATGCAAAGGTTAACATCAACATGTAAATTATGAGGATCTGGTTCCGTGAAGGGCTATTTTTCCCTCTCCTTTTCTCCATGCTTCCACTGTGACATCTACCCTATACTGCTGACGTTGAGATAATGTTAATCTGGCATATTTGATGCAAGAACCATGGAAAATAACGTGGATGGAAAACTGATAGAATAAATTACACCTCCGTTTGATTTTTTGAAGAACAGCCCATCACGGAACAGATTGGTCGAATTGACTTTTGAAGAAGGAAGGTCATGATCAATTGTGTCCGGAGAGAACAACGCCTTATTCTAACCACCTATGACGTAACGAAGCCGAGTTCGACTAACTCCTAAGTCATGCCCATGACTCTCCCCAAATTTTTAATGCGTTACGCCTAAGTTACCCTATCTTTGAATTTGCTTCTTCTTTCTCTCTCGATCAGTTTTTCATCCAAGATTTTTACATAGATTTGGACAAACAGTCCCAAGACGATAAAACAACTAAAACATGAATTTGATATCGTTTAATGATGGAGAAATAGTATGTTAAGATTTTTGAGAAGAAAACAAAGGATGGTGTTTCTGAGTTGGAATTTAGATAGAGTTTTCACGAAAAATCAGCGAGGGAGTTTACATGCCATTGGAAATGTGAGTTGTTTCCGTTGATATCGAGATGTGTTTTAGAGTTCATGAGTCTAAGAAATATGGGTTGTGTGTTAAATGTCAAACTGTTGCATGGGAAGGAGATTCTCAATCATCGCCCATCAATTGCTCGGATAATTCCCCAAATGGCTTCGCCTAGCTTTTTGCAAATGCGATCCATGGTTTTTTGATTGAAGAGAAAAGAAAACAAAGCCTATTTTGTTATAGATTTTGATTGAAGAGCAAAGAAAACAAAGCATACTTGGACATAGACAGTGAAACATATCCCTCATGGGAAACTGATTGAACAGATTATACCTTCGTTATTTATGTGTGATCGGGAGCTAATATATATATATATATATATATATATATATACATTAAAACTATTGTTGGAGATGATATATATATATGTGATAAAACTATTGATTGGAGATGATATATATATATAACTCATGAGTTTAATAAGTGTGGCCCTGGTTTCTTTCGTGAATTTGGGACAGAACAAAATAATCATTCCTGACCATCAAAGTTAAATCTCCATTCGGATGCTATGGACTGCAAGATGACCCTTTCGGACAGATCATGTCCACTCATAGACTCTTTGATCACAAATACAAAGACCACTCTCTAGTTATCGGGGTGGGTTGGAAGACATCTTGTCGACTTTCGTAAAGTTGTTCCAAGCTTATATAACTAAAATAGAATATAATCCAATGAAAAAAAATATAATATGGAGATTTACTTAAAGAACCAATATCTAAAGTGTACATTAATTACAGATTTTATACCTAACCAATAAAAGAATTGAACATTAACTAAAAATACTAAGAACTTGAAATACTAAAAATTGTCTCCCAAAGTTATTAAAAAAAAAAATTGCACTCTAAAGAAATTATTGGTCGTGGATTAGGATTTTTAGGGTTAAATATAGTCCCCACTTTAAAATTAGTTGTGATTAGGTTGAAATCTAGATGGTCGAACCTATAAGGAAGATTCCGATGTCTTACCGGCTCCGATCAAATTCGGTCACCACAAGATCCCCGCACGAAATTTTAGTCGTCCGGAATGATTAGGCGGTGTTTAGGTTATCATTTCATAGTATCCGGGGCCTATGGCCCCGAACGTGGATTATAATTTCTAGAGTCAAATATAGTCCCTACTTTGAAGTTAGCCGTGATTAGGTTGAAATTTAGAGGGTTGAACCTATAAGGAAGATCATGATGTCTTGCTTCCCTGATCAATTTTGGTCAGCCGGTCAGTATCCTCGCACATAATTTTTGTCGTCCGGTAATGAGTGGGGGAAGTTTTTAGGTAATCGTGTCATAATAGCCAGTGCCATAAGCCCCGGCCATGGATTAAAATTTCTAGAGTGAAATATAGTCCCCACTTTAAACTTAGCCTTGATTAGGTTGAAATATAGAAGGTAAAACCTATAAGGAAGATCCTGATGTCTTGCTGGCCTGATCAAATTTGGTCACCAGGTCAAGTATCCTCGCACAAGTCGTCCGGAATGATTGGGCGAGTTTAAGTAATCAGTCATAGCAGTCGGGCCTACGTCCCCAAACCCGGATTAGAATTTCTAGGGTTAAATATAGTCACCACTTTAATATTAGGTGTGATTAGGTTGAAATCTAGAGGGTCGAGCCTATAAGGAAGATCTCGATGTCTTGCTGGCCTGATCAAATTTGGTCACCCGTTTAGTATCCTCACATAAAATTTTAGTCGTCCGGTAATGATTGGGGTGGTGTTTAGGTAACCGTGTCATGGTAGAATTTTAGCCTAAGGCTCCGGCCATGGATTTAGATTTCTAGAATTAAATATAGTCCCAACTTTAAAATTAGTCGTGATTAGGTTGAAATTTAAAGGATCGAACATATAAGGAAGATCCCGATGTCTTGCTGGAACGATCAAATTTGGTCATCCGGTCCAAGATCCCCACACAAAATTTTAGTCATCGCTGCAATGATTGAGAGGTGTTTAGGTAATCGTGTCATAGTAGCCGTGGCCTATGTCCTGGCCGTGAATTTGAATTTCTAAGGTTAAATATAGTACCTACTTTAAAATTTGTCGTGATTATGTTGAAATCCATAGGGTGGAACCTATAAGGAAGATCCCGATGTCTTGTCCTCGATCAAATTTGGTCACCAATCAAGATCCTCACACAAAATTTTAATCGTCCCGGAATGATTAGGGCGGTGTTTAGGTAATCGTGTCATAATAATCGGGTCTTGTCCCCGGCCGTGGATTAAGATTTCTAGAGTTAATTGTAGTCTCCTTTTAAAATTAGCCGTGATTAGGTTGAAAATCGGAGGATACCGATGTCTTGCCTGGCATGATGAAATTTGGTCACCAAAACTATCCTCACACAAAATTTTAATCGTCCGGTAATGATTGGGGCGGTGTTTAGGTAATCATGTCATAATAGCCGGGGTCTATGCCCCAGGCCGCGGATTAAGATTTCTAGAGTTAAATGTAGTCTCCCTTTTAAAATTTGCCGTGATTAGGTTGAAATTTAGAGGGTTGAACCTATAAGGAAGATCCTGATGTCTTGCTGGCATGATGAAATTTGGTCAGCCGATCAGTATTCTCGCACAAAATTTTAGTCGTCCGATAATGATTGGGATGGTGTTTAGGTAATCGTATCATAGTAAATTTCTTGGTAACTGCAGTAGAGCAGTAAAACATATATTTACTCTAACCATATATGCTTACTAATAAACCCCGGGAACCCTATGACCATGAATGGCCATCAGTAGAAACAATCTTTTATTCCTTAATTAGCTGAAAGGGATTGTCTTTTAAAGAGTGAAATTAATCACATCAGCATCAGCTCTGCGAAAATAGAATTATGGTAATGAATCAAATGGATAATACATAGGATGGGGAATAGTAACACTCAATTTTCAGACACGCCAACTCTTTCTTTCCTATTGTAAAGCTAAAGTTCTAAGACACGTTTCCGGTTCACACATGATATAAGGAACTATCACTTTTAAGGAAGTTAGACCCAAAAAAATCCATGCACGACGAAAATTACATCTTAGTTTCTGAAATCTAAGATACACAAAACCAAGCCGAATAAAACAAAAATTTAATCTTAATTTTTCAACTCCTGATAAATTTTTTTTTATAAACCTTAAAGCGACCAATTTAGTAGTTGCAATCAATTCCAAAAAATATACAACTCATAAAAAATAGTACCGCAGAAAAAACTCAGATCAGATGTCCGTTAATAGTTCAGCTAAACCTGCTGATTACGTGATAATATTGAACTGACTACCTCTTCAAGATATCCATCCCACTTTGGATTGCTGCAAGCAGCCATATAATGCTGGAAGTCATTGTCATTGTATCGAATTAAGATCAACTTTTACCTCAGATTCTATCAGTACTTAACTTCTTTTAACAATGAGGATTCAGACCAGTCGTAGTTATTACCTGACAATATTACCTAGAAAAAAGAAACATAGAGGAGTGGGGCGTTAGTTTATGCAAACTTTATTAAACCAACAAAGATAATGTAAAACTCATGAAGACTTGAACCAAGGAATCACTGAAGTACAAAAGGGGAAGAAGAGTACCAATGAAAACTCCGATTAGATACTGTCTCTAGTCTATCCGTGATGACTTTGTAACACTGGATCTTTACTTTTGAGTCATGTAGGTCTTATTTATGAGTACATCTTGTATACCAAACTGATTGGCGCAACTTGAGTTCATATCAACCAATAATTTACTTGTCCCAATATTTGGAGCAAATTGAGTTCATATCTGAAATTATAAAAGACAGTATGTAGTTACTAAACGTAATTATTGCCTCCAATGCAAAACCCATTTTACCATATCAGCAACAACCGTCTTTGAATCTCATCACTATTTAAACAAAAACCCTAAATTGGGAATCCATTTTATTTTAGGAATTAGATTACAATCAATTAGTTTAAGCTAAAAGTTGGCTATAGACAATCAATTAATTTCTGACCATCTCAGAAATTACTTTAACTCTTTGCCGTTAAAAGGACAAAGAGGTGTGTAATATCCTCCCGACAATTTCAAAAGGACAAAGAGGTGTCTAATATCATTCCGACAATTTCACAGTATTTGTCATGATACAAATCCACACCTTCAAGGCTATTTTGATATATATATATAGGGAACCCCTTGAACCTTTCAAGGACCTCATAGTCATAGCCCAGCCTCCTTATCCCTTGGTCTAGTGAAACACTCATTATTGAAACCATAAGTAATTCCAAGACTCACTTTTACTTCGACAGAATTCTTAGTTAAAGCTCGACTACTTAGTTTAATGCACTTTACGGTATCTCTACTTCCCTACTCACATTAAGTCGTCTTAATCATTTGATAATTTGGCTGTGGTGGTTCTTGTAACTCTGCATCCCTAAGTTCGAATGCATATACTTGTATTACGATATGTCAATACCCAACCATCCGATCAAAGTAACCTATGTAATTTAATCCTGGACGATTCATATTAGCAAAACCAACAATTACATCTAAATATAGTGAAAGTACTATATATAATTCAAGCCATACCAAGTAAAATACCTTTTCCCTTGGATCCAAAAGAACAACTTTATAAGTACGGCTCAATTCATCCTCTTTCCAATTGAAAAACAGACCCTACAATGACATATATTTAATAGAGTTTTCCATTTATGTATAAGATGTCAAACAGTAAAGAACAGATTAATGCGAAAAATGCCGAGATTAAAAGTTTTCCCAGAGGACGAACTTTATAAACCGTAATTCGCAGACAACAACTGTACAAAAACCAAAAAAAACTCCAGCAGACACTTTCAACCAAAACCTAACATTGCCTTAAAAACCAAACTGTATCCACCACATCTAACACCACTGTAAGGAACAAAAACTCTAGCTTCAACCAAAGCAAGAAAATATTTATAATAGCAACACCAAACCTATATCCACCACATCTAACACCAATGTAAGCAACAGAAACTCTAGCTTCACCCAAAAGCAAGAAAATATTTATAATAGCAACACCAAACCCATAATCAACTTAACTAAATAATAACACCATCACCTCAAACTAATACAACACACAAAAATAAAAAAGTTATTGGACTGAAAAGCTTACCAATGTACACGAAACGGTCTGGGTTGATTGGAGAGTTTGATTCTTTAACCTCTTCCATGTGTTATCTTTTATCTTTGTTTCAATAGCTTCGCTTCATTGAAATTCCTTGGAGGAAATTCCATCAATAATCTTTCATTATTAGACTCTGGAATTCGAAGAGATAATCGAGAAGAGGGTTTCCATAAGGTTTCAGCCTTTTAGAACTTTAAGACATATCAAATAAGGAAGGACCAAAAGATATACCGTGATGATTAGAACAGTTCCATCATCTTTCTTAGTAAAGTTTTCCCATATAAATCCTTGTAGCCGGATACGCTATATAAATAAAACCAAGCCCGATTTAATGGCAAATGGATAAATCCAATCTCTAAGAAAGATGCTTTGAATTGTATAATTGTCTTTCTCGTTAATGAAAACATCATAAATCAAACTAAACTTAAAATTTATGGAAAATCGAAACTTAACGAAGTCAAGCATTAAAGCAATCTAAAAAAGTGGCGACCCGATCGAAATAGACAACATGTATTAACCGAAAACCTAAAACCCTAACCAAACAAAGAAGAAAAGAATAGAAAGATATTACCGTTGTGGATTGATGTTGAGGTTAGATTCGTTATTATGTTGGCTATCAAAACCTTTCCATTACTTTGTGAATCACTCTTATATAAGGCACGAGATTTTTTAACATGTCTTAAAATGAATCGTCTTGCTTGTGTGCAGATCTTGGAACCCATTTTCAACCGCAAAGCAACAATCTTGCAAGGATTAACAGTTGGGTCTCTTGGCCTGGGAGAGCATTACAACGCCATTCTTTTTTTTTTTACCTATCCCACGTGCTTTGTTCTGACCACCTAATTCAAATAGAGATAGAAAGAGCTATGATTCTGACAGAAAGTTGTGTAAAAGTATAAAAGGCAGGCTTCTGTGTTATCTTCTCGGACATGTGGAGATTTAACTTATACTGATAGCTTTATAACTTACCTTCTAGATGCCGCTTAGCACCAAATTTTTTCTTCACCAGCTGAAGTACAGATTTGAAACACTTCACCATGCTTCAAATTCACAGCCCATTCGACTAGAAGCACTTTCCATATTGGCATGCTTCTATGTGCTTGTTTCATACGTATCACTAAATTTATCCTCTTCTAAACCCATAACATGCTCCACATTCATCGTCATCCTCAAACCGGCCTACCTTAGTTTTCTTTTTTTTTTACGCTTCTTTGAACCTCGTTGCTGCCACACTGAAACTTATAATATAAAACATTGTTATTGCTATTATAGAAATGATTTTTCTTCCACAGAAGTAAAATGATTTATAAACAAACAACAAAAAAGCATCCGAGGATCCAAGAAAAAACTGCAATTTTCTTATCCCTTAAAATACAGTGGTGCTACAAATACTGCTTTCTGCAAATAATTGATGTCCAAGAAATAGATGATCGAGAGAGGAAACAAACCCCCAAGTTTACTGATCAATCATAAAGTATAAACATTCACAAATCTCATCCGTTTATCACACATTTTAATGGAAACGATACCAATGGTTGGCTATTTTCTCGGCAAGAAATTTTTGTCCAAAACACTTGAAAAGATGGTGCAATTGACTGCAGCTGCAACAGGACGCATTCTACACCCCATTAACTTCTACATTAAAACGTTAAATACATTATTACTGCGTACCTAGTGTTGGACGGAATAAAAAGAGAAAGCAAAGAAGAAATAACTTAATGGAGCTTCTCTGTAAAACACATAGCTTCATCAATTCCAGGTATGGCATTTGCAAGCTCAGTTACAAAGTTATTCACTCCTTCAACCCACCTGCAACACATGATATATCATCATTGAGAAGGATAGAAGCTGGAAAAAGCAAATTGCAATATGATGACTTGATGATTATAGACTGATGACGGCGAAAACAAAATTAGGGTTTCAATTCAATTCTTAAAATTTATTAAAGCTTGTTCATAATCAAGTAACAGAGTTATACCAGGAAATACATATTATAGCTTGTTCTTTATTGGACTCCAGTTGAATTTCAACTCCCAACATAATTTATCACCTAAAACCACAGAAACCTAAAACCACAGAAGCATACCGAATATTTAGAGCTGAAACAACAAAAAGAACTACCAAGCAAGAAGATGTGAATTTTTTTTATGAAGAATACTCTGTGGATTATAGTGATGATAGATTGAAAATCGAAACAAACTGGGTTATGAGGTTAGAGCATGGTCATGAACTGAAGCAGATTATAGGGTTATAGGGTAAAGAGAAGGAAAGAAAACTTCAAGGATAAAATTATAGGGTTTCTATATGTTACCTTTTTTCTGCTAACCCTTTTCATCATCTTTCTGATTCGACTTCGCCACCTAATTACAAAATCAAGCTGCAGCTAAACCTAAACAATTTCCTCACTAAATTACCCCCAACATCAAGATATGTTTGGCTTCATAGAGTTTGAGATTGTGATTGAGGCAAGGTTGAAAAGAAAAGAGGATAAATAATTATTGGCTTCATAGAGTTTGAGATCGAGGCAAGGTTGAAGAGAAAAGATGAGAAATTGCAGTGATAAAAATTATGGTTTGTAAAGGAAAATGCAGTGATCAATTGTTGTTGATGGTGGCGATGGATATGGTGGTGGCGGGGTAAGGATCGATTGATTCTCGTCATATTGTGTTGGTGGGTACTTTGTTGTTGTTGTAAACTGGAAGATGTGAAGATTCAACGCAAGAAGATGAAGAAAGAGATGGTGGTGGTGGTGGTGATCAACCTCGAGCGGCAGAGTTTCAAACGAATTAAGCATCAACCGCAAAACCAAGCAATCACGAAAGAAGAAAACTCTCGGGGCTTGTTATTGCAGTAAAACTGTGAGGTGATGCATATACGGTAAAACTCGAGTTTAATAAATGTAGCTCCCTGTCATTCCTTCATTCCTAGCCGTCCAAGTCATAGCTCGATCCGGACGATCCCGACCGCGAGATGACCCTTTTCGGCCGATCCTGTCCACTCTTTGACTCTCAAATCTAAGAGTCAAACACCACCTTTTTTTATAACAGTGATTGACCATAAAAGTATTAAAAAAGATCATAACTTCCAGTGACCATAGAAATTGTCCCTCTTGATTTTGTAACATCCCTCATGTTCAAATCGTTTCCAAGTAGAGGTCCACATACCGCGATCGGACAAGATTTCTCTTTGAAATTACGAATGAGTAACAAGTTAGTACTAACTAATGTTTATGTGAGCCGGAGTTACAAAGATACTTACTCGTTTTTCATACGTCCACCAAGGAAAAGTGTTCCTAACAAATCGTTCCTCATCTTCAAGTTTGTCAATCTCCTTATCGAGCGCCTTCTTTCTCATCTTAATGTCATTGGATGATCTTCGAATTCGATTACCATCTAACGCCTCAAATACCATTAAAATACGGTTCCATAACTGCTATTTGGATTCCGATTTGTGGAGCTTGTGAACACGATCATGAGTAGTTACCACAACGTACGCTCTATAAATAGCACAATCTTCTTCTTCGGCAAAAGCAATATCCATGTTTTTGTTTTCAAAATTAGAACTGAAGAGAGGAAATAGTTTGGTGCAAATGGGTTGATAGGTATGAGTTTCTTTAAATAGGTTTATGGACCAACGACTCTTTTTCTTTTTCCAAAAAACTCCAATGGCTATTTCATCAATTAGGTTTAAACTGCAACGGCTATTTTGACGGAGGTTGAAACCGAGGTAATAATCGGTAGGTATGAAAGTTAGATTATCTACCGATTCTGGCAGATTCAAAATCTCGTTTTGGGGCAACCCATAATCGGGAGGTTATGTAACCTATTTATCTTCCAATTATGGATACTTCCAAAACACAAACCAAATGGTTATGGTTGGCTTTGTACCCTCAAAACCTATGGAATTTGGCAAAGGTTGAATCTGGGGCTACTTAGAATCGGTAGTTTACAAGTTAGATTATCTATCGATTATGACAAATTTCAAAATTCATCAAATGAATGATTTAAGAAAAAAATCGTTTTGGGGCAACCAATAATCGGAAGGTCGTGCAAACTATATATCTTCCGATTATGGCTACATCCAAATCACAAACGGGAGGTTATGCAAACTATTTATCTTCCGATTATGGCTACATCCAAATCACAAACCAAATGGTTATGGTTGGCTTTGTACCCTCAAAACCTATTGAATTTGGCAAAGGTTGAATCTGGGGCTACTTATAATCGTTAGTTTACAAGTTAGATTATCTATCGATTACGGCAGATTTCAAAATTCATCAAATGAAGGATTTAAGAAAAAAATCGTTTTGGGGCAACCAATAATATGGAATTTGGCCAAGATTGAATCTGGGACTACTTATAATCGGTAAGTTTGCAAGTTAGATTATCTACCAATTATAAAAGGGCATATTAGCCGAATATCCACACATTAATCTGAACTACCGAGTCTATATTTACTACCGATTATTCGTAAACTACCGATTGAGATGATGGTTACCGATTATAAAATGGCATATTGGCCATTTCGAAAAATCAGAGATAAGGGATAGCTTAAATTTACGCTTGGGTGACCTTTTTTATTTTTTTGTATCGCCCCTAATTCTTTTGGGGTCGCCACTTAAAAATGCTAGTCTTTAAAAGTACAAAGCAATACTAAAATTTCCTTCTTTGTGAATCTGTCTGCATTATTGGAAAGAAAAGGTGTTACAGGGTGTGCATCGCCATCACCAATCACCAATCACCAATCACCAATCACCTTCCTCCCTTTCAAATCAAAACTTAGTCAAAACATTACAAATAATGTACAGAAAAAGAGAACTGAATCAGAATTCAAAGCTGGCAACAACCTCCACTTTGTAATTGGTGGGTCATGTCAGGTCCTGTCCTATTGCGAATCTGATCTTCCATTGCTGCTTTTTCTTATAAAAGTGACTATTTCAATCTAATTACTAAAAAATCTAATCTAGCGCACACAACATACAAGAACTGAACAACTTCACCTTTGAACTTGCACTATCTTCTTCCTAAAGTATCTAGCAATGACACCAACTATGTTTGGAACAATAAACAAAAATGAATGACCCTATTCTGACAGGAAGCGAACAAAGAAGGCCAC
The DNA here is from genome assembly GCA_023531295.1 of Papaver armeniacum. Classification (NCBI taxonomy): domain Eukaryota; kingdom Viridiplantae; phylum Streptophyta; class Magnoliopsida; order Ranunculales; family Papaveraceae; genus Papaver; species Papaver armeniacum. The sequence goes on along the minus strand of JAJJWW010011712.1, from coordinate 29,608 downwards.
GATAACATCAATGTACATTTTACTTAACGAACCTATTTGACGCCCCCAAAGCAAAACCACAAAAGATTACAGTAAGAGGAAAAATAACAACATTAGAGGAGACAAAAGAGGGGTAGTAAGTGATCTGTTATTAGTATCCTTTTCTTCCCTATACATCCCAACCATCTTTCCTACCTTTGAATGACCATTTACTTCCCAAGCTTCCGTACATCTGTGAAAACTTAATTAGGCAATTTGTTCTTAACTGATAATGAACTTGTGTATTCCGGCTGATAGCCACTCTAGAGAATTTAGATGTATCAATTGCCCAAGAAGGTTTGACATACTCCACTGCTCTTGATGAACTACTAGCATTTGCATACAGGAAATTCAGAAGCACATCTTCACAGTTAAAGTATTTGTCAACAAAATCCCTACCTGCCTTGGCTTCATCGCTCCAATACCTCTGAAATGCTACATTACTATCCATAAATGCAGCCCCAGTTAGTATCATATTATATCCATGACGCTTCCGGGCATACTTTTCATCTCTATATTTCAATGGACTTCCCTCTATGAGACGAGGGTAGAACCCAACTATCCTATCTGGGTGTTCCCTCCATGCTTGGAATCCTCGTTCGATATCATCACATGCCATCATGATATCATCATCGAGTTCAAGAACAGATTTGGTCTTTATTAGAGGATCTATCTTGAAACGATTGTTCAATGAGTTCTGCTTCTCTACTCTGATTCTGACAGGCACAGCAGAGTCTAGCTCACTTATATTAGGAGGTTGGCCCTTGTTCCACACGACAACAATCTCCCCCACAGATGAGCACCTTGAATAATGCTTCACATACATTTTCAAATTCCACAACCTTGCGTCGTATGTCATTGTTAGTAATGTGAACTGAGAAAAGTGGCCCTCCAACGGGTAAGCTTCTTCTGCACCACTACCCCCATAAATGTATTTAACACTAAAGCAGACTAGTGCAACCGCTATCACAAACACTAAACTGGAGAACAATTTGCCAGAGCAACTATTAGGCTTCATTCTACCTCTGGCAAACGAACTCATTCTGTTCAACCTGGTACACATGCGCCTCAGTTTTGATGACAACGAACTGGGACGCTCCCAAGTTGAGAATGCATCACTTCTCTTTCCCAAGCTCTGGGAGCACCAGCTAAGAGGTACAATGCAATTGATAGCTCCGATCAAAAGTCCCACTAATATAACCAAGGCAGCCACGGCAACAAGGGCCATAGAGCCCATAAAGTGTCTATGAACAATGTCACCTGAAGGAACCCGGTCACCATCCATTACCCCGACCCATTCACCAGTACTTAACTGTTGTACATCGAGGTTATGATAACGGGCACCATTCCAAGCATTTCTACCTTTTCCAGACTCTTCTATACCTAGAGGGACTTCCACTTCTCTGTACTCGTACTTCGTGAGAACTTCCACTTTGAAAGAACGGAGACGACGTCCGTACGTTTCACCACAATCTTGACCCATGCGGTACAAGTTCCCCTCATATACAAATGGCCTGCCTCCATTCCGAGCTCCATAGCTCTGATCGGTGTTATGAATTGGATTCTGCTTGTGTGGTTTCCATGGACCCATCGGTGAGTTACTATACCAGATTTCCAATTGACCATTCTTTTTAGTCCCAAAACCGCTGTGATCTGATCCGAAAAGCCAATAATTACCATTGCGGTTTATGAGGAAGGTATCGACAAGGGGCTTCTTCATAATAACCTTATGCAGCGTCCATTGCAGGGGGAAATTCAGTGCTTTGTAGAGACGAACTTCCCCTTTCTCACTGCCCTCAGGCATCATGTATATCTGTGAGAACAAAGTAAAAGGAATACAAGAAGTGTGAGAAAGTGGATACCACCTAGAGCAATTTAAAAGCTGCCCAGAAAATAGTCGATCCACTCAAAAGAATAGTAAATGTAGATAGAAGTTACTTTCTTACATGGCCTTGGTAGTCGAAAACATATGGATAGGAGAGATGCCAGTCCTCATCTAAAGCAGTACCCAATTGCTGCCATGTAGCACCTTTATCAATACTTTCGCCACACCAATATCTCCTTGCAATGTGATGGAGTTCTTGGTCTCATAAAACAAATAAAGTACGTCTTCCTATAAAATAAAGACACTATAAGTTATTGTGCAAGGTATTATAAACTCCGTTAAGCCATATTCTTGTTTTCAACATAACAGTAATCAACAGAGTCACTTTGCCAAAACTAACATAGACACAGACTGAGGGATCTTAAACAACTATAGCCTAGTTGTCTAAACAAAAAACTAACAAAATTGAAGGAAACCAAATTAACTAAGTTAAACATTCCACCTCACTGTACAGGCGAAAGCACTGAATTGTGTTTATCAGGTTCTCTGATAATAAAGGCCAATTTGTTGTCTTTTATTTTAGTAATCAAGGCCAACACACTAACAACTTCTGCTTGCAATTTTGTTGCCTTTCAGGCTAGATAATCCTCCTCCTATATTCTGATTGAGGATGACACCCTTACATTTACATTTTTTTATCATACAAACTGATCAAACTTACTTAAGAGCGAGACAGACATCAAACTGATCTTTCCAAACTTACTTGCTCGTTTCTCAAAAGAGTCCACAACTCTTTTATAGTTTTATCATGTTTTACAGCAAATAGTGGGTAGATATATTGATCATTATGATCACAGCTTGTTGACAAGATTTTCAACTCTTGGCATTTCTCTAAAGCGAATTAACACCATACACCCATTGAAGTTACTAATCACAAGATGAGCTTACAGAAAATGACACAAGAGTCTAAAGCTATGTTGTATTAGGCGCTAGGCGCCGAGGAAAAAATTAGAAAACACCAAAAATACACATGATTTGGCGCCTTGGGCACCTAGTGCGCTCAACATAGGTCTAAAGGTGAGAATGCTGCAAAGAAACTCAGCCAAAGGAGAAAGATGCATAATTACAGGATGAATTCATAGAATGAACCAAATACTACTCAACTATGAGCCCCAACAAGAAGGCTCCAGAGACAGTAACACAGACAATTCTTAAAAACAAAACGGAAATAACCAACTGAGCAGTATTAAATCAACTGTTCATCAATTAAAAACAAAACTTTTTTAAAACTCAAATCTCTATAATTCTTCACTTGCTAAACCAAACTTGTAAAGTTCCTAGATTCATGAAAACCCCTTTAGTCCGGTTTGTGCTTTTATGACTTCCTGATACTTTTGCAATTGTACATAACAGTTAAGACGAAACTCGAATATCTTGTTCTACCAAAAAAAATACAAATCAAGCTAACCCTCTTAAAACTCACTAGGAAGCCTAATCACTGTCTAAAGCTGTTCATAACATATTTACCGTCGCCTTGCAACCAATCCTAACACTCGATAAAATTAAGTATCTCTAAATTCACTCCTTACTTGTTCAAAAGGGAAAAAGAACATGCACCAAAATAGTTTCCAACTCATCTGCATGCATGGATGCACACTCACATACACAGAAACAACTAGTTCAATGGAAAAACATATGCAGTCCAATTCAACAGTAAAACTTAATATAAAATGAAATTAGAAAAAGAAAAATTACCTGAATATAGATAAAAGGATCAGCCACAAAATTACTAGGGTAACCAGCATTTGAGGCAGATGCACATGTAAAAACTGGATTAGCCACTGGCCAAGCAGAACTCTCATTTTTCCAAACATTTACCTACAAAATTCCCAAACTGTAAGAAAACCATAAGACAATTAGAAGAAATTTTTTTTGAGAAGAAGTCTTAAGTCTTAGAAAACTTACAGATTCAATTGGTTTTAAAGAAAAGGGAGAATGTCCATAGAAAACACCGATGGACCATGATCCTTCATTATCTCGATGACAACCTAATGAAGGTAAATTAGGTCTTTGGAAAGGTGAGAGAGCAAGCCAAGCGTATATAGTAGCGATGGAACCAAAGATTATGAAAGTTGATATATAATATAGAAATGATTGTGATAAAACACAATGGTCTAATTTCATCCTACACCAACACTTGATACTCATATCACAACAAGAAGATGCTGATGAAGATGAAGAACTAGTGTTGTGATGGTGATGATTATCTTTGCTGTTGTTGTTGGTGTGATTACTGACAATATTAGAACTAGAACCCATATTCCCAAATCAAAACCAACTCCTAATTTTGATTCTGTTGTTGCAGTTGAGGTTTTTGATGAGATCTTACTGTTAATTTTACCTTGTAATTTAGAAAACTGATAAAGCATCTTCTTCTTCCTCAAAAAATAAAATTATACTAAGAAGCATTTCAATTACAGATTATTAAAGGGTTTTCTCTTTAACCTTTTTTTTCTTTCTTTTGCCTTTGACACTCTCCCCTTCTTCAAACTCTGTATTATATAGTCTATAACTTACAGCAAACTCTCTCAATTTCTTCTTCTTGTATTTGTTCTTCTTCTTCAGTTGTAATGAATTTAGAGTCTAGTTTTTCTTTTTTCAGTGTTGGTTTCTTTGGGGGAAAAATTGGTCCTTCAAATACTACATTTCAATTAATTATTTTATTATTACTAAAATAAATACTAAAAGCTTCTAGAGAGAGAAAGACTAGTCTAAACGAGACCGGCAAGAGAAAATTCAATTTTTCAAGTCTTTGTTCCTATCGGAGTGTTTGTTGTATCTATTATGTGTTGTGATGATTCTAATGTTCAGGGTTCACGCGTCAATTTTCAACATCTACTACAGGCAGTTTTGGAAAAAACTACACATGGCATGGGCCTTCGATTCCATTTTTCAGTACCAACTCAACTGCTACAGGGGTTAGTACTGAAGCATTTCAATGCGGCCTGAAAACCGCTCCAGCTCGACAAAACCAACAGAAGTTGTGTTTTGGGATTGTTACAGGCCGGTCTCAAGCCGATCCTACGGGTAGAAACTTCACTTATGAAACCTTTAAACTGCCAAACAAACTCTTAGTGTAACTTGTCCAAGCCAGGTAGCCAAGTTAGTCAATTCCGGAACTTCGCACTCACGTGCCTATTCTTTAATGTAGTTGGTATTCAAGTCTACGAGACTCCATCACCTGTGAAAATGATACATTTTGGTTCGAAATCCGAACCTGTTTGACTTTTATCGGTTCTTTTTATATTTGAAAAGATTGTTTTGATACCGAAACAGAAATCGGTCTCAAAATTTGTAAATAAAAGAATCTTACTTTACAAAAAGTTAATTGTTTTGGCATCGGATGTCAATTTAAACTTTGTTGCCAACCTAATTTTTGATTTTACATTAATTTTAAATATCAAAATATTACTTTATTTAAACAAGAAAGCTAATAAAAGATGCGTCTGATGCGATATGGTCTCATGACTCTCATCCACATTTGAATCCAAAAGTACTTTAATATTGGAAAAGATTGTTTTGATACAGAATATAAATCAGTCCTAAAATCGTAAATAAAATAATTTTACTTTACAAAAAGTTACTTATTTTTTTGCACCGGATGTCGATTTGAACTTGTTGCCAACCTAACTTTTGATTTTACATTATCTATAAAGATAAAATATTACTTCTTAAAGTGTATCTAAACACCAAGGCTAATAAAAAGATGCGCCTGATGTGGATATGGCCTCATCCACATTTGAATCCAAAAATACTTTAAAAATTTGAATCTTTTTTGACATATGAGCAAACTCTATACATTATAGTTTTCCTTTGAATTTATATCTGGATTTTTGAGAAAAAAATCTATATAGTTCAGAAAATTAAGATAAAAATAAAATAAAATGACAAATGGACTTCGTAAAAATAGAAAGGCAGAGTAAAATATATATTATACATTGTTTTAAATATATTTTATATGTCAATTTTTGGGATGATTTTTTGTGAAAAGAAAAAAAAAAGAGAAAGGAAAAAACGGGTATAAAGAACACACACACCATAGAAAAATTACAATCAAGAAGGATCAAAATGCACGTTAAATTGATTCTCCACCACCAACTTTAAGGAAATCTCCTCGTAATTCTTGAAATTCAAACCTATTGAAAAACAACATACTCGATCATATGAATGACATGCACAACATCTTAGAAGTGAAAATACCGCATTTTTTCTCCTTCTAATTACACCAAATTATGGCACTAAATATCAAAGTAGCGTAACATCCTCTTCCGACTATCTAAATGAGATAAATGCAATGATGATAATATTGTAGATACATCTTCGAGAATAATGATTCACTGACAGAAACTAGCTTGCATATATATTCAACGACCGAGGAGGTCGGGAGGGTCGCCTCATACTTCTATTCTCACATTATCTCACATTTTGGACGTCATTTTTTGCAAATAAAAACTAAAATGATAATTGAAGCTAATATTTTTGGGACATATTCATCTTACAAAGCTTAGTTCCTACCAAAAATAAGCATATGCCAAATATATAACACTACTATCTACTATTTTGATAATCGGCCATTGAAAATCAAATCTAATTTTTAACCATTGAAATTAAGATCTAGACATTGTGACGTTTAGAGCATGTAGAATTTTGTAAAAGGAATATATTCCCAAAATATTAGTTTTAAATCTGATATTATTATTTTTATTCACAAAGTTGACGTCGAAAAGTGAGATGGCGTGAGATTGTGAGAATAGAAGTGTGGACAGATCCTCTCGTCTTACATTATTACATCCTTTTTCTAAAACTTACATTATTACATGTGACGTATTAAATATAAATATAAATATGTAAATTTTTGATCGATCAAATAATAAAAGAGCAGTAGAATATGATGAAATAAAAAGTACAATATGGGATTCTAATGGTCTGATTCTAATGGCGACTTTTACCAAAGAAAGAAAAGCAAAAGTATTTTTGGCATAAACAATCCCCGTCATATATCCGGTCCAAGTGTGACACTTAAAACAATTTGGGAAAAGAATAGTTTAGATCGGGTATGCTGGTCACCGGTTATTATTAAGGGCAAGGGAGAACAAGGTTCCAAGAAGTTGGGCCAGCGACGTTAGTGGGCCCCTGGCTGCTACATCAATTATCCAGTTGATTGTCATCTTTTATGTCGCACTTCAAGAAGGCACCATGACAATTTTGAAGGGGACTATTCCTTCGTTTTTGTTAGGAAATGATAAATCCACTGATCAAGAAATCCCGAACCAATCCCGACTGAAATAAAAGTGTGACCTCACTTTTGCACGCCTCTATCCCAATGCTAGCACGTAGATGGAGACAGTCAAATTATTTGTCGGGAGTTTTTTTGGGTGTGAAAGCTCGGTACGTCTAGCAGCTCCCAATTTGTTAGACCATGATGAAGTAAAATTCAACACCCCTTATCCACGTATTTTCGTTAATGGCTAAGATATAGTTATATTATTTAAATTTTGTCTTAATTTCTTTTTTGATTTTTGATTTTAAGTTCTTTTTCTATTCTACGAGATTTTTTATTTTTTTAATGAAGTTCTGGCTAGTTTTTTCCTAGCCGAATTCGTAGATTGTTCATGAATAAAAATAACATAGAGATTCAGCTAGGCTTATTTTTCATAGCCGAACCTCGTGTTCGCTAGTTTTTTTTTTTCTCTAGCCGAATTCAATGGGTTGTTCATTTTTTAAAAGCAACATAGAGGTTCGGCTAGGATTGTTTTTGTAGCCGAACTTCTTTTTCCCAGTCGAATTCGCTGGTTAATTCATTTTTTTAAAGCAACATTGAGGTTCAGCCATGTTTTATTTATTTTTTTTTATTTTGGAGCATAGGTTTTATTTTTTTCCTAGTCGGACTTAGTTTTATATATATATTCTACCCTAATTCAATGGGTTGAACAATATAAAGGTTCGGCTATGTTTTATTTATTTTCTCTTAGCCGAACCTCGAGTTCCACTATATGTGTTTCTTTTCTCCTAGTCGAAACCAATATAAAGAAATACAAAGGAAAAAAACAAAATAATAATAAAAATTTTTTTTAGAAAAATCATAAATAAAATAAAATAAAAAATGAAATAAAACAGAAATAGAAAAATAAAAACAAAAATAAAATAGAAAAATAATATTTATTTCATTAAAGATTAACTTAGTCTTTTCTAACTTTAGAACATCTCTTATAAAGTGCAGGGCAGATGACCTAATCACATCATGGTACCCCACAAAAACGAGTGGTGCCCAAAAAATCGTTCCTCAAGAAGACGATCAATTTGTAATGTTCATGTGAACGGCCGCTGAACATAACATTAATTTCCTTCAAAAAAATTCATGTAAAAGCAGAAAAAAGAAGTGTTTTGAACTTAATTATTGAAATCATTAACATTTTCCTTACCTCCTCCAATAAATTGTTTATGTATATATTCTTTCTAGAATTGATTTCTTACCTTGTTATCGAACATAACATAATTTCTATGTGGTGAATGTAGATGGAGCTTAAGAATACTTTTGGTATTACCGTAATAATTAGTTGCAACGATTCAGCTAACCTTATATTGTGTATACCAGTTGATATGTTTCACCATTATCGTTTTTTCTGCATTTCATATTTTTCTTTAAAAATAAAAATTTAAAAAAATAGAGGTTACATTAGGAGAAAAAAAATCGTACAATGCCTTAAAATAAAACTATACAAAATCACAAGTATAGATAATTTAAATTAAATTAATCCATCTAAACACATCCTCAAACAAATGGATTGCTTAACCAACAAAGCCATCTTATCAGCAGTCCTGTGCTTACCACCGAAGGCCCTATTATTTCTTTTCTTCGCAAGTACCAGGTAATAACATGGGTCAAATTTTGATCCATCTCCTTTCATCTTCCTAGAATACTCAATACCATATCAATCTTTAAAGTGATTTGAAACATTAGTAGAATGATTCCAGAAAATCTTTTAAGGCCTTAATAAAAGAACAGCTGATGAACACACTCACAATGCAACAAACTATCATCTGGTATTCCACCTTCTTCTTACAAAGAATGTATAAGTCACTTTGGACATTTATGCCTCTATGCCTAAGCATATTCAAAATCAGAAGAGGATTGTGGAAGTTATCCCTAAACATATGGACACATCTCTTATAGAGAAATTTCTCAAACACAAACACTTGTTTCTTGGATATGAGCTTCATTGTATTTTAACAGAAAAGTTCGACCAAAAGCCCAAGTATCATCCTCTTTATAAAGTCAGAACATGGCCTAACTCATTGCATGGTAAGCTTCAATCCAGCTTTTCATGAACAGATTCTTTCTAGATTTGCAGTTAAGCGTACCATCCACCACCATAGCCACGATAGAGGCGTACCATATCCACCATATCTTTCTACATTTTCATGGCCTTATAGATTGCGTAGTATTTATTCTTAAGAGGTCCATCAAGAGATCACTTGTCCAACCAAAATCTAATCCTCTTCCATTTTTTTAACCGAAAGACAAAATGTTCATGCGAAAATTAGTAGAGTTAAAAGAAAGTTTTCACATACTTCTACCATAAGGCCTAAAATCATCGCATGCAACAAAGTCACCGGATTACATACTCTTTCTCTCTTGAATATCCAAACCTATTCGCATCGGTTACTCAAATTTTCACACCTAAGCCACACATCTTCTTTGGCTTCACCATGAAACCCAACACATGTTCCGCTTTCGTCATTATAATCCCATACGAAATTCCTCATCAATCTATTCATTTTTAAATCCACATCCGCAAAACATATTCACAAGAGACCGAAAATAAATTGGAAGAATAGAGAGACAACTTTTGATGAGAACTAATCTCTTAACCTTAGATAAGAACCTCTTCTTTCAAATAGCTAAAATCTAGATGTCTTTTGAAAAAAGATATCGAGCATTAGATGGTGTGTTAGTTTTCTGTGATTGAGAAAGTAACGACACACCATCTAATATCTGATATCTTTGACAAAGGCACCTTGATTATCAAATATTGAATTTGGCATTAAAGTCCTTAGAAGTACAAGAAGCTTCCTTTTTTAGGTATTAAAAACATAAAAGAACAACTGGTCTTCAGTCCCATGATACAAATCTAAAACGCCATCGTAATATTCATGAAATCTGCCTTAATAACATGCTAAAATGCTTATAAAAACTCCATTGCTTGAACTAAAGTTCTTAAAAACAGAGTTCCTCCATACCATTATTCCTATGAACTCATTAAAAGCTGGGTACAACAACCACACCCAATATTTCGCTTTAGCAATCAGATGGACAAACTCCAATATACTTTCAAGAGAATCAACTAGACTCAATCTTAATAAAGTATATCAAAGAGTTATATCTCTCTTTCTTCTGATTCAATTCTTTCTCAAGCAAATAGAAATCATGAGTCAAATTGAATACAAGAGAAATCACTTGAACGGTACCAAAGACCAATGTTCAAGGATTAATCAATTTCAATCAACAACCAAAGGTCGGATTTCCAATTGATTGATTCAAATGCACAACCTGTGATATTTGAATTATATAACAAAATATAATGCTAATAGAAATAAATACGTACAATGAACTTTGTTAACGAGAAACCGCAAAATGCGTAAAAACCTGACCTAGTCCGCATTGAACACCACACCGTATTAAGCCGCTACGTACACTAGCCTACTACAAACTAACTTCTGTCCGGACTGTAGTTGAACCCCAATCAATCTCACACCGATTCAAGGTATAGTTGCGCTCCTTATGTATCCGATCCTGTGCAGGATACTATGCACTTGATTCCCTTAGCTGATCTCCACACAACTAAGAGTTGCTACAACCCAAAGTCGAAGACTTTAATAAACAAATATGTATCACACATAAAAGTCTACAGAATAGATAAATCTGTCTCCCACAGATAAACCTACAAGTTTTGTTCTGTCTTTTGATAAATCAAGGTGAACAAGAACCAATTGATAACCCGGACTTATATTCCCGAAGAACAACCTAGTATTATCAATCACCTCACAATAATCCTAATCGACGAAAAAAAAAGATATTATGGAATCACAAATGATAAGACAGAGATGTTTGTGATTACTTTTCTATCTTGCCTATCGGAGATAAAGATTCAAGCCAATCATTACGATTGTACTCAAAACGATAGAATCAAGAAGATCGATCACACGACTACGAAAGTAGTATCGATTTGGCTTCACAATCCCAATGAAGTCTTTAAGTCGTTAACCTGGTTTAATAAGAAAACCTAAGGTTAAAGGAGAATCGACTACAGCTAATACAACTAGTATCACACGGAAGGTGTGGGGATTAGGTTTCCCAAATGCTAGAGTTCTCCCTTATATAGTCTTTCAAATCGAGATTTGCAATCAATGTTAGCTTGGTAACAAAGCATTCAATATTCACCGTTAGATGAAAACCCGATTAGATTCAAGCTAATATTTTCAACCGTTGGATCGAAAACTTAGCTTGTTACACACAAATGAAATGTACTATTTTGGGTTTATGTAACCGCATCCAAACATGAACATTTGTTGGTTCAACAATTATTAACCAAATGGTTAGCCATATGAGCACTTTCATATCAACCATATTCTTCTTCACCATAACTAGTTGAAATGACTCAAATGAACTAGTTAGAGAGTTGTTCAATTGAAAGGAAATCTTATGTAACTACACAAGACACAATCGAAGCAAAAATGATTTGATTCACTCGAATCGGTTCATGAACTATATAGCCACGGTTTGCATTTTGCATTCCTTAGTTTTTATAAATGAGTTCACAAACAATCGTTTTTCGATATAACCAACTCAAGTTCGCAAACTTAGTTCATGCGACTTAAGTTCCCTAAGGAGTTCTCAAACTCCAATGTAATTTTAAAGAGAACTTCCGCCGCCAGTGGGACCGGGTTCATGGACTTAGCTCGCGGCTCTGATTCCGGTTCTTTGATCAACAAAGTTCGCAAACTTGCCTCAAGGAAAAAGGACTTATACATATATGTGTTGCCACACAATGCTTATATCCAACATTGGTTATATAATCTAAACTCTCATTTCAATCATTGAAACATTCTTAGAGGACATTCCGTCAAAGTAAGAAATTTCCAAAGTGATTGAAAAGTGTCATGACTTTCGTCACTGTGTAAAGATGAACTTGGCCAAAGAAAAAGCTTACCAACACATATTTGAGAAATAGATAAAGCTAGATAAACTCTACGAAATAGCAAATGTGTATAATTAAAGTCTATATAGCAAAACGACTTTTGTCTCAAAAATAGAGATAGAGTAGATAGACTTTTGAGTGATAGATAAGTTCAAGTCTCCACATACCTTTTAGTCGATGAAGATCCACCAGTTCCTGAGTAGTCCTTCGTCTTGTGTGATGATCGCCATGGAGTTCTTGAGCTCAACTACACTTTCTATCCTAGTCCGAGACTTAGCTATAGTAGACTAGAAATCAAGACTTATAGTTTTCATCACTAACATTGACAAACATTCTTGAGATAGCAACGCAATCGAGTTCAACCGAACAATGCTCTAACAACTGCAACATATCAAGAAAAAATAATACATCATTCGGTTCAAAGAAATAAATATTCATAATATTTTCTTTATCTAACTTAGTTCTTATTTGATCAAAACAATCCTCCCCTTCCATTTTAAGCTTAGCAAATCTGTTTCATCTTCTTCCTTGCATTTGCAATACTATGAAAGTAAAAATATTATCCCCCCATTTGATACTCATTTTTTAGCTCATGAGAATTGTGACTGAGACAGACCGGTAAATTACACATTCGGGCCAAGCGGAGCAGGCCGAAACTCCCGATGCGCCACTCAAGACGCAGCGATCGGGACGTAAAGCTTCACTTCCTCTAGGAAAATGCGCGTCCAACTTAAAATTGTTCTACCAAGGATGCAAGGCCATAAAAGCTAATGCTCGATACATTTTTGCACACATCTCCCGACTTCCAAGTCCTGTCCAGCGAAAGGGAATGCCTTGGACTTGTACAAAGGCCATTGCAAGCCTATTCCGGCTTTTTACCTCGCTCAACATTGATCTCAAAGCATGTACCGGTATTTCTTGTGCCAAGGGTACATCGATAGGATCATGCCATCCTTTAATTGCATCACTCTTGTGATGCAAATGAAATTTCCCCAACTTGCAAAAAGGCTAGCTTCTTTTCCCTCGTCACTCCCTGTTCACACCGGTGCAATGCCTACGTCGAATGACTTGATAGGAAGTAGGAGCATCCAAGGAATAAACCGCAACTACCTTATCAAGCATGATAAAAATCATCTCTTGTTTCACAATGCCGAGACTAGATGATATGATTTACCAAAATATTACAATCACCTCATATTAGATGATATGAGCGATAAAATGTTGACCAAAAATGTTGCAACTCATTGCGTAAGTCTATGTACCCAGCTCCGTTGTTCGAATGGATCAAACACAGACTCTAGTTTATCCATGCTCGGACTAGCAACTAAAGCCAACTCGTTTTTGCAAAGCCAAAGGGTCTTTTTCGCAAATGATGCACAAGATAGTGCATCAAAGACCTTTCCGCTTAATGCATCAATTTGACGACCTTGTTGGTTCCAAGCATAGCGATAATGATACTTACGCATCAAATGCTCCATCGGTAAAGCTACAAAAAGTATTGATGCTTTGAAAGATCTATGCTTTACTGGTTAAGCTATATAGCTTAATGATGCATTCCATTTGAAGCACATTAAACTAACTCCCCTTTTCATACATGTTTTATTAACATTTCAAAATTGAAAATTGGAGTGAATGGTCATGTACCAAGCCCAATTGAAATTGTGACAACGAATTTTCAAAATTGCACTTATACGGTGCAATTTCAACTCTCTTCCAATGCTCAACTTACGAATTGCACCATAATGGTGCAATTTTAGTGTTGGGACAACATGCCTTGCACGCTAAACACAAGCTTGAGATGAAGCTTCATCTCATTCAATGATGCATGTTTGAGCATGCGTCATGCGAAAAATGCATAAGTATTATAGAAATTATGTTCTAGCCTCCATCGCCTTTATATATATCTTCAAACTAGAACTTTTTTCACTCTTTTTCAAATTTATTATCATTTAAAAGTCCAATCTCCTCCAATAGATCCAACAGTTCAATATTTTCAGAAGTTCAATCTTCTGCAACTTCACACCACTAAATTTTTTTCCCACTCCAGTTGTTGAGAAAATATTTCAAATTTTGCAATATTAATTTATATCAATCCGCCATTCTTCGAGACTTCGATGAAATCTTTATGATTTCGTTGTTCTCAAACTTAAAGTAGGGTCTACAATTGACCATATGTTAAGTAGCAATCATAATTGGTTTATGATCACAAACCACTCTAGTTAAAGCCACTCGAATTGCATCGCAAATTTGTCATCCAAATCAACATAAAACAAAATTCTATCAAGCCTACAACGTAAGGGTCAAGTTATAGTTTATATTTAACCTTGTATAAGCCCCTTCAGTCAAAGGTAAAGCATATAATTTATTTTTATTATGAATGAAGTTATTAAGAAGCAAGTTATTCCTACTATCATATTTCCTGTTATATTTATTCTTCAGACGTTACTGCATCCAAATTGCCCGCAAATTGATGGGACCTGACTAAAAGTACCTCACTTCTAAACCACAAAACACAAATTCTTTCATTGTACTCACATGGAGAATAGACATTGCATATTGACCCATTTATAGCCATTCAAAATAAAAGTAAACACATAAGCAATACTATTGTAACCAATTCGCTTATTATATTTTTTGAAACTTTGTGTTATCCCAAATAGAAAACCAAACCTCTATTATTACCCACCAAGGATGATAAACCTATTTAAATTTGTAATCATACCAAAATTATCTAATAAACCACTAATCATCTTCGAAATTATAATTTCTGAATCGCATAAATATAACACCTTTGATATACAATCGATCTCCAGAGCCATAAATTTGTCAAATGAATTAATACCACGAATTTTCCAACAAAGAATTTCAAAATCCATTCACTTACTAACTCCTTCCCCTGCTCCGCTTCAGAAACTCGAGCACCTCCGAAACTGTACTAAATCAAAGCTAAACTCTTGTCACTTTCTGCAACTTATTTAACATCATTAGCCATATAACACCCTTCACGATGTTCAATTTTACTAATTCCCTATAACCTTTACATACACCAATATAATTGTAGTAATGAATCGACATTGGTTCTCCGTTGTTTCCATCAATTTTTTAACATGTTATAAGTGAGCGAAAGTGTAACATCACCAATTTCATTACAATTTCGTTGTCAATACCTAATAAAAGATTCATCGCTACCACTTCTTGATAAATTTTCACTATTTGACCCTCTTTCAATCTTTTTTTATCATCCATATCCTCAATAACATCTTCTTTGGGGCATATCGTATGCCATAAAAACTTCAATTCTCAAAGAATAATGGTTGAGTCCAAAAGGTTTGGATTATAAGTTTTGGGTTAACATTTGGGTTTAGAATAATCTTAGTCATATAAACCCAACAACCTTAACTCCTGCCAACTTTATCAACTAACGAAGACTATATATTTTTGTCCAACTCACCTTCACCAGGGTGGATATTTAAAATAAATGTCTTTGATTTCCACCTCCTTTGGACAGAATTTTGAACTTGATATTTCCTAACGAGCAAGTCAAAATTGCTTAATTCGTGACTCGCTCCATAGTCATCACCACTTTTTCTTCATCGACCTCCAATACGATAACTACCGTAATTTGACTAAAGTTATTGGAAATAGCAATCCTAAGGAAGTATAACCATTTTAATCATAGAGCTTCAATTGCTATTTTAAAAAATTCACCTAGAGAAATTTCATTTCCAATTTCTAGCGATTGTTTGAGAACTTTATCTCGTTTTAGAAAATACTCTAATTTTGAACCATTTTAAAGTTTGGATTAGTTTTCCCAAAGGGAACAAATTACACCCATTCTTCTTCAAAGAATTCTTAAACCCCTTCTTCGCAGATTTAGTAGTTAAATCTCCAGACAACAGGATAAGCATAGTTTTATTCCTTATACTTCCGCTTCAATGATTTCCAAGTCGGTTTTTATTATTCCTCCTCCAAGTAAACCAAAATAGAAGAATAGATAAACCTTCGATCTTTATGTATCTTGAAATCCCTAACTCATTTTAATCAAATAAGTTACTTGATTTTAATTAGGTACGGGGACCCTTTGTTCCCTTATTTATTATTACTTTGTATGAAAGGTCTTACTTGGATCTTAAGCAAAGAATAAGTTGAGGGTAAAATTACGTGAATTAGTGTAGATAGGAATAGCATTTCAATCACCTATTTGCTTTTCTCGTATGATTGTATTCTATTTTATATGCTAAGAATTTTATGGATGTTACTAAGCGGTTTAGCAATGCCTTCCGGGCAGATTATAAACTTCCAAAACTAAGGATTTTTTTAATCCCAAGTTTCCCAACAAGTTTGGAAAATGATCATAAAGATACTTAAGGCTCAAGATCAACATCATAGACCCATATTTGAGCACTCCTTTCTTTATCTCTAGATCCGAAATCCAATGTTCCGCCAATGATTCTTAGATTTAGAAGTAGACGCAAAATTGGAGAGCTGAGCTCTTTCTCAAGATGCTAAAATAGTGGTAGTTAAATCCATTCTTGAATCCCTTTCCATTTATCATATGGGATATTTAGAAACTCCTATAAAAGTTACCAACCAACTCATTTCCTACAAAGATTTCTGGTGGGAAAGAAGAAAAAGAAAATGTATTTATTTTAGAGCGTGAAAGCTCTATGCAAATCCATCAACAAAAGTGGTCTAGGATTCAGAGATATAGATGTAAACAACATGGCACAACTAGGTAGATTAGCCCGGACTTTGGTGAAAAAATTCATATGCTATTTGGGGCAACAACTCTTAAATCTAAATCTAAATATTATAAGGAAATGTAGACATGCTCTAACCCAAATATTATCAAGGATAGATCATGGATGTGAAATTCTATTAAAAAGGCTTTATTTCATTTTGGAGGTAGGTAATGGTAGTATCATTCACATTATTGAAGATAAATTGATTTCTATGGAACATGATATTCATCCAACAAAGCTTACCTAATGAGTTTTCCATATCCTTCTTGCTAATTAACTATTATCATGAAACATAAATTTGATTCAAAGCATATTTGACCATATCATTGTTGAGGCCATTATAATGGTTATGGTTACTTTAAACAACTCTAAGAATGACACCAAGGAGATTGACATAAACGCCTTCGGAAAATTTCTCACCAAATCTCTCTACAACTCTATTAAGAGTAATGTCTACATTCCCAATTTTATTTGGGATATAAAATGGAACATAGAATCATCCCCCAAAACTTTTTTATTTATAAGTGTATGCGAATATATAATTCCCACAAATGTTATTCTCACAAATTTGTGGACATTCATAATGTTTGTTGCTCTATACACTCAAAATGTGGAATCCATGAGCATATTCCTTTGGAATGTCCCTTCGTAAAGAGTAATTGGTTTGCTTCTATGCGAACCCTTTTTCCCGTGACATCTCTCGTCTCATGAAATATTGGATTACTAGCCTAAGCCATCCCTAATGGTTGGAGCAAGGATTAAGGTCCTCGACAGTGTTCTCGGCTTCAATAGTTTGGAACATCCGGGAAGGCCAGTGTGATAAGATCTTTAAAGGGAGTCAACAAGATCCTAGACACGTATTTCTTAAAGCTTTACAATTTTAATAGGAAAACTTCAAATTTAGGGATCTCAAGACCAACCAAATAACTACAAGTCTACTACTCTTGCTAAGGAACCAAGTGAAATGGATCGCTTCTAATTCAGAGTGGATTGCTTTTAATTCAATAATGGTTAAAATGAATATTTTTCCCATTTGGAAAACACTATAAACACATCTACGTTCATTGTTATTTTACGAGATTTTCAAGTGTGTGCATGATAGACACATTTTTGTGTCTCGAATTGTCTGATGTCTCCAGTTGTCGCGCTTGATTTTGTACTTATTATGGTGTTTTTATGTTTGTATAGGTGTTTTTGGAGAAATACACTTTTGTTGGGTAAGGGCTGACCTTCTTCTTCATTTGAAATCTTACTTTTAAGGGAAAATTTCACAATGATCGCAGACTAGAGTTCAAATTTTGATCATGTTCTAGTGGAGATTCAAGGGCCGAAACTCATTAAGTTTGTTTATTTGAGCTAAACAGGGATGGTAGGAGGTTGATTCAATCCAGCTGGACCAGATAATCTATGAGAAGGAAACAAAGTTTCATGGGAAAAATATTATACCGATTATCTGGATTTGGTTTGGAGAGTTTCTGTGAGATTCAAATAATATTTAGCTTGGTTTGGGCCTCAAACTCAAACAGACTAGTAAGTCCTTCGATTCGAAGAAGCTAGGTTGAATACGTGGATTTGGTTAAAACAGAAAGAGAAGATATTCACGTTTTCCATTGTTCACCGAGGTTTGGCGTGTATTTGACTCAATCAAAGACAATCTTAGACGAGCTTGGAACGCTCCATCTACAAGAAAATATGAAGAATCAATTGCAGACGCGAGGAGGTAAAGAAGGAAACTATCCCCGTAACTTTTCGCAGAATTTATTACGAAGATATCGAGAGTTAGTGAGGGAGATTTTCTTAGTCCCGAGAGTGTATAAATAAAAGGGTCGAGTCACAGAAAACTACTGAGGTTTTGGGAGAAGTTCAGCATCACAGAGTTCGATCGGATCATCAACGGAGAAGAGAAGGGAAGAACAATGCATTGCGCTCAAAGACCACCGTTACCGACCGTCATCTATTCTTCCTTTTTGTAACGATGGTTTTTTTTTATTCTTGTAAATAAATAACACTCGATTTGTAATGTACATTACTGCTCAATATCTCTTTTATTAGAATTTCATCTTTGTAAACATCATTTTGAGCAATGAAATCATACTTTGAGTGTATTTCCAATATGAAGAGCTAAATCCAACCTTGGGGGTGACTCGAGGGAAGCCATTTTCTCAGAATTATGTGGTAGGGGTGTAAATTGGGCTGTGCTCCGGGCCTGCCTGTTTCTACTCCGTGCCGTATAGGCCTCATAATCACCTACCCTGAAGAGCCCGTCACCCAAATCTTATTCTACTGGTGCCATGCATGCCAAGCTAAGCCGGTTCTTTGTATATTCAAAATTCCGTAATAACTAATTTAAATTTATTTATAATTTGGAGATTGAATTAACTATATGTTAAAATAATCTTAAGTAATTAATCTCTTAAATGTAAAAATGGAAATGAAAATAAAAATTTAATGTATAATATAACCAAAACACATAACAATTTGCTCTAACGTAGAACAAAAATATTTAAAATATTTGAAAGGGTACTGGGATCTGGCCGTCTGGCAGTACCAAAGCCAAAGCTATTAAATTTTAGTGTGAAAACCCGAGCCCGCCATTTAAACTAACCTGTGCCAAAGGTGTGTGGCCCATAACGGGCAAGAATAAGCCTGGGGCTCATACGGCACAAGCAAGTTCTGGGGAGTACAGGCAGACGCAGTATTTTCAGTATTATTTACACCCCTATTATGTGGTAATCTCTATTTTATAAATTTATGCAATATTTTTATATGATTAATTGCATTGATAAAAAAATGTATTCAATGAGTTTTATTAATCAAATGTGTTTTCTCTTGATGATGCATGCTTATTTTAAGACTTTTGATGCATTATACTTGCGACTAACATTTGATATTTGAAACTGATTTTCGCAATAATTTAGAATCGAATCAATTGTTTAAATTGCATGATATGAATTAGTATTGAATCACATAATTATTGATGAATGGTGAAGTCCTAGCCTTAGTCTCTCCATAATTTTCAAAACACCTTTTACTTTGAATTTGTCATATTTTAGTTTTGAAATTAGGTCTAAAATTTCCCGTTTCACAAGTCTTGAACGAATCATCTTACTACAACATTATTAAAACCCATCGTTGCATGATGGTCGAAAGGAAAAGGACTCAAACACAGACCGGTGACAAAAGACAGGTACTTGCGGCGGTTGAAGCTTGGAATCGGGGGATGGAAGTGGAGGCTACTGTATCCAAGTTAAAAACCAGTTGCACAAACTTGTTCAAAAGGATCGGGGTAAACCAGAATAATATTACTTGGCATGCAGTATCGAGATGAGAAGATAGTAAATCAATATTGTTAAACTTAAACAATAACTCTAAATCTTCATATTTAAGTATCGTAACTAAAAGGGCTAGTCAAAAGACGATTAATTTGGGGCAGATCCCTAAAACAAGAGCCACCAGTGACTTTATCGAACTTCCTCAAGACCAAATCTTATAACTCTAAATGTGGACAGGATGCGAAGCATGTTTCAGTGATCCAATCCAAACTACCTGTAGTTTTTCTTGGTTTTCTTAATATGGATTTTCTTAAAAGAATTCGTCCTCCTGTTTAAAACCTCGTTTAATTGGGATTATATGGATTAATTGTGGGATGGGAGGGGGACAATGGGTGTCAAAATATAGTAGAAAGACTAAATTACTCTAACCCCTAAGATTATGACTCTTGTCATCCTATTTACATATTTGTTTTGATTATTTATTTTTATTTTATTTTAAATAAAGTTTTCTAATTTTTTATTTTTTAACAGTTTTTTAATTTTTTTAGGTAATTTTTTCGTAGATTTTTTCAAAATTTTTTCGCTGTCTAATGGTCAATCCATAACGAGCCACTTAAATTCGGTAAAAATAAAATAAATAAAGTTGGCATGGTCTTAAATTTTAACCATAACGACTCTTGCCAATTTAAAAACAGATATGGGCTTATACAACGTCCATTACAATGTCATTGTTCTAAATTTTAACCACAATGACTTTTTAAAATTTTTATAACCGAAATTAATCACGAAAAGTCGTCACGCTCAAATTTATGTATCTAACAACTATACTAAGTCATCATGGTAATAATTTATCGACCATGATGATTCTACTTAAAATTTGGAAGATTAGCTAATTTTAAACCATGACTTCCATTCTTCTCAATTTTGAAGCAAAATGAACTTGTACAATTTTCCAATATAGTCAACGCTCTAAATTTTAACCATGACTTACTTTTTTAATTTTTAAATTAGAAATTTAATAGTCATGATTCTAATTTATAGATTATAAAGACTCTTCTAAATCGTCATGGTGCAAATTTATAAACCATGATTATTTTTCATTGAGTACACGCGATATCGCCTATAAATTTGTACCATGACGTATTTAAAAAAGTCGTTATGATCTATATATCGAACGATGACAATTTTTTATACAAAAAGCTAAAAAACAAAAAAAGATAAACCTGAAAATTAAAAACTAAAATTTTAAAATAAAATTAAAATTAGAGAAGATTTATTGTTTTCCTAAGAAGACCGAAGAATTGTCTTACGTGTCACGATAACAACAACAAAACAGGGTTCTTCTTTCATAGGCTTGGTATTATTATTCAAAAAGATGTGGGAGATCACCCGTTGCTAGACTCCCTGCCATCCCTTTATACAACTTTTTTTGGTTAATAAAAGCCCTCTCACGAATTTTTTATAATTAAAAAAATTAAGAAAAATAAAAGAAGATAATCTAGTCCCCGATGGCGCAATATTGCTGAAATAGTTTGACATGGAAGGCAGAGTTAGCTTACCCTTGCGACATAATCAGGCCCCATATCCGCTTCGACTCTTGGTTGGTTCCTCATGAGGCTGGGCTGTATACTACCACGACAACCCGCTCAACAATGTAGTAAAATGTTGTCGGAGCTTAGCTTGTTAGATTTCGAACTAGTTTCTTGTAATAATATTTTTATCCAATAATAAAAATATTTAATGTAAAAGAAGAAATAAAAATTCAATTAAATAATATAGTAATTTTGTAGGGCTTTAGCCCATGGATGTGCGCCAATATAGTATGTAGGTCTTATTCCTATTGTTATATAAAGGAATATATCTATGTAACATATACTTTCTAATGAATGAAATCTCCTTCTCTCGCTTGCCTCTTTATCTTTCCATCCACTACAATACGTTATCACCACGATCTCTAACCCTTGCGGCAATGAATTTTTTTTTTTTTTTGGGGTTGCTATCAAATCCTTGAAGGATTGTCTTGATCTCGTATTTTTTTTTTTCAATCAAATACAGTATGTTGGAATCAATGGGATCACTGAATCGAATCAAATCGATAAGTTGATATATTTTTTCCCCGTTTTTATATTGTGTATATATCAAGTATGGAACGAAAATTGATTTAATCAACAAAAAAATTAGGGGTTATTTGATTAATTGTGCTTGCAATCGTGAATTACTTTTATTAATTTTAATTTAATTGTTTGTAATTTGGGATTTTGCTCATGGATCTAAGAAATCCTCCGAAAAAAAAATTGTTTGTTTGTTCGCAAGCCGAAAACACAATCGTGAAGAAACTCGTTAATTGATTTTGGTTTGACTCGATTTTATAATAATATAAACTATAATAGATGTGTACGCCTCTGTCGGGATAATCCCATAACCAGGTGTTGATAGTTGCGCTGATCATCAGATCCGTCGCTTGAATCTTCTTCGTGGAGAAGTTCCGATGTGGGAAAAGAGGAGGACGATTCTCCTTTAACCCGGTCCCGACCCCGATTCCACTCGACTCCCACCCCACCCGATCCACTTGATCTCGGTCCCGACCCGATCCCGAACTATCCGCTCATATCCTCGTCCGGCTGCCGCCCGATCTCCAGCCGTTCTTATCCTGCGTTCTTTTCGTTTTTGACCATCTAGACGTGCATGAACAAGGCCGTTCCTGCTTTGCATATGTACCGAGGGAACCAAAAGTTGGTTTTGCATGTGTACTCATGCAATGGGAACTAAAGCTCTCTTGAGGTATGTAATTAACTAATGTTAATGTGGGTTTTGATATTGGATATTTTATGGGCTTATTTATTTATTTTAAGAACATGCCTAGTTCTATTTTTTTAAAAGTCCGTATCATATAAATGATCAATTTAATTGTTGATCTCACTATTAAGAATTGGTTTTATTGTTATCTTGTTCTCTTGAATATTATATATTGGTTATAGTTGAATGATGTTTTTTTTTTAGTTCAATTGGTTGTACCAACTCGATTCCAATGTATTCATTTGGGGCTTAAAATACTTGAGCACCATTATTGATACTTGATATTTTCCAAATTTTTGAATGTCTCCGTGGAATGTCTCCACTTGCTCGACTATTAATTTGTCAATAGTTTCAAAACATACGTTCAAATAAAATCACATGTATTCCAATTTTTGTGGAAGAACTCACAAAAAGATGATATGAGTCATAAAATTTTCATTTCTCTACTTCATCCATAATACTAACGAACCTAAGATATGCTGAAGTACGACAACAAGAGAATTATCTTTAAGAATATATTCAACCTAAAGTAAGTGGTTGACATGTGTAGTGAGATTCTCTTGGCCTATTTGAGATAAAGAAATTTCTCAAATTAAGCTAAATGTAGCAAAATTGAAATGGAAAGAACCCTAAGTAATGAGGGTTAGACGACTGACTCATATAAAGCATGTGAAAGGGGACATATATATCATGAAAATATATATATATATATATATTATTTTTTTCCCCAAAGCAAAGCATGACACCAAGTATAGGAATCAATTGAACATGGGATCACCTAAAATGTACTCCTGCTCCCATCATAAATAAAAAAAGAGTTGGAAATGCACCTTGGTCATAGTGTTGGTATATACAATAAAATGTGTGTATGTGTATCATAGTAACAACCAATTTTCACATCAACTTTAATGGCAACAAGAACTTTGCCCGCCAATTGACTATCTTATCGAGCGCATTGCTCATTTTTTTTTCAAGATAGAACAAAGACGCCGCAAAATCTCTGTATGTACCAAGAGATAATCACACCTTGTTAAATTCCTGGCAACCCGTGTAAATGGATATCATGTGGAACATCAAAATGATGAGAATGTAATTAATTGCATCTTTATAGTCTCTAACATATTTGGAAGGAAATATATTTTAGAGAAACTAATGAGTCAATCTAGTGCAATGTGATTCACTATAATATTTGGATTATTGAATCATATTGACCAATGATGAAATGTTGAAACCGACTCCATGATGTGCTTCTAAGCATAACCATAAAGAAACTTTGGTTGTGACATGATGATTGTTTTGAAAGAACTCATACAAATGTCACTTTATTTGAGTGAACGAATGGGAAAGATTGACAGAATGCAAAGTGATGACATATCTCTCAATAAGTACTAAAATACTAGATGACAACCCCTTCCCATTATGCTTTTAGGTAAGAAAGCATATCACTCATTTTTACAAAGTCTTCAAAAACAGATCGAGACCATCCTAAGATGCAAATGGTAAAAATTCCATATTACAAAGAAAACAAGGTGAACTTTAGAAAATATTCATGCGTAATGCGACCATTAAAGTGATTGATGGATTTGGTGAATGTTTTGACATTTTGGACTAGTTATAGTTCCCAAGAAATTTGGCGCTTGAAAACTCCTAGCACATATTACACAATGCAAAGTGCAAAGGCTAACCACCCTTGTTAATGTTAGAGAATTTACATCAAAAGGACTTAATGAATATTGCATGTTTAAGGGGATCAATATGTAGCATCTTATACCCAATGGTCTCGCAGAGGCTACTATCAAAGGTTGCGTATGGTGTCTAAGGAATAGGTTATGCGTACTAACCTACCTTTTATTGCTTTTGGGATATGCAATATTACACGCATCTTACTTAATTTGTTATTAGAACCCAATATTAGTCAACCTTTTTTCTCGTACCCGCAGGTAAATCGGATTTAAGCCTACATTCGTGTTCTTACGCATTTTGGTTGCACTTGTGCCATTATGACTAAGATCGTACTATGATGGGTCTTAAAAGTCAACAGTTATGTTGGAAATGAATTCCCAACAATTATCCGCATTTTAAAACTTTTTTAGAGATCTCTACCGCTAGATTTGCGTTATCATTTCAATGAGACAGCTCTTCCCGTCGTTAGGGAGATAAGAAAAAGTATTTTCTAAGGAACGACACTTTTTTCGTGGGTGTGTTCCCTTTGCACTATGTCTCATATTGATTCTTGTACTCCACAAATGTTAATGTGAAGTGATAAAGAATATTCAATTTTCGAATGTACACCGATGTTGCTAAAGTGATGATATCACACATACCAAATTGCAAACCTACCCGTAGTTACAAATCCTCACACGAGATATACACCATAGACTAAGGTGTTGCAACTACACTTAGTGGAAGTGTGGTTGAGGCCGTGGCTCCATAAAGGAAGTTGGAGAGACCACTGTTCGATCAATCGTCACCCAGAAAGGAAGTAGTGAGTAAGGCAAACTTATATATCATCGAAATCATCTCATAAGATCGTTCCGAATATGTCCATGAATCAAACTCGGAGGACGTCCTGGAAGTTTTAAATGATTCTAGAGAACAAATGAAATCCCGACTGACATGAGAATGCACATGAGTCAATGGAAGGATCATGCGTGCACAATGTCGATATAATCCATAAATAGTTGCTCCATAAGTAGAGCACAATGAGATCTAACCATGCTTTATTTTGATTAATTTCAAATAAATAGCATATTTGGCCTACGTAACTAAAAGTGTGTTCCTAGTTCTTCGACAAATATACTGCATTTGGTGTGGTAGTGCTAACCAACCTAGTGTTGTTAGTCTGTGGGACATATGTGGTTATTTGTCACAAAGTGTAGTGAGAAGAATGAGGTCTTAAAGTAAAAGAATCACCTTGTGCCGCGAGGTTTCTCACAAACCCCCTGATCTTACTCTTGAACATCATAATGTTCGGCTAATTAGTTGCTTGGTTTTCAAAAGAACTTGAAACATAGTAGATGGGTTATCTCTGGAGATTTAAACTCAAAGATATTTGCAAAAGTGCACAATGGCCTTTTGCTTCCCAAGTCGAATGACTCTAAACCACCTGAGTGTGCTTATGAGAACACTGACACTCCACTTATTGATTTAAACAATCAAAGATGTGGTATACCCGCCATGACTATTTGATTGAGGGGATAGACAAGTAAGGTATTTTCCTTGCGTATTCGTAAGAAAGTTCTGATTTAGAATTATAGCTATCTATGTCGATGGTAATGTATATAATGGGTATTTTGATTTAATAAGAGGCCTTAAAAGCTATTTGAAATCTGAATTTGAGATTTAAAATCTGGGAAAGCTCGACCAATACCGAGCTTGTGGTATATTATCCCACCAGCTTGCATTTGTCTAAAGTTGTCGTGTAATTTAACAAAGACATGCATCCCGATAGCACTCCCATGATTAGTCGAGGTTCAAATGTAAAAGTGACCATTTCGTCTAAAGGAAGATGATTTAAGATGTGTTGGGAGATGAAATTCCCATATCTAAATATAATAGATGCATTGTTGTACTTAGTATATACGTACTGATTAAATTTACATCCTCATAGAACTTGTTACCTGGATATAGCTCGGCCAACGCAACGCATTACTGAATGGTACTGTGAATTTAATCATGTACTTAGAAGTAACCATTGACATGAGTTTGTTTTATCCTCGAAAGACATAAAAAGGAATGCTAAAGGAATTGCAATCCAAAAGTTGTCTGATTAGGAAGAACAATAATCTCTTCTCAACGAAAAAGTAATCATGGGGAAATATGGTGTATGAGTTTGTTTTAAGTCATTACCAATATTCCGCTTCAAAATACATGACTAAAGGAACTGTCCGGAACAACTCGAAAGTAATCAGAGATGCCGACATCGGGGGAGGATTCAAGGATATGATGTCGACATATTTTACTTCGAAATTGAAGATGTGTTGTACTTTTTTCCTTCGATCGAGAATAGTTTTTCCCAAAGGGTTTTGTTACTTGACAAGGTTTTTAGCGAGACAACACTAAAAGCATCAAGTATGTTGAACGTTGAAGACATAAAGATCGCGTTGATATTACCGAAAATATCCAATCAAAGAAATGAAATGCGATACCATTAAGCAAACGTAACTTTAATCAACAACATGATCTTATAAACATTCAAGTCACAAAAGTAAAGTGTGATAAACTCCTTTTGAATGCAATTAATGAAAATTGTCTCGACATCGTAGAGAATCTAATGGTGTGTCAACTATTTTCCTTCACCGAGGTTACTTTTTCCTGCTGTGGTTTTGTTACTTCTAAGGTTTTTAATGAGACAACAAACAAACACCGGGGAATGTAATTTCAAACTAAGGCTATTATCTTCCCATGAGGACTTTCGCCTTAAGAGTTGTGAAACAACTAGTCAACTTCAACTGACCAAAGTGATCATCTCGCAAATCTGATCACCTTTACTTGCATCTCACGTTGTACTCTTTTTCCTTTCACAAGGTTTTATCCAACCGGGTTTTCCTTGTCAAGGTTTTAATGAGGTAATATATTCGAGTCCAACTATGTTCTAAGTTTGCTTAATATTGTACTCTTTTTTCTTAAGTTCGTGTTTTGTCCTCCGGGATTTTCCCGACGGTTTTAACGAGGCAAATTAACTTAGACTCATCGATCTTTGAAGATCAGACATGTGATGAGCTACATGTAAAGTACGAGACAACACGTGAAGTACTACATGTGAAGAGTTGTACCAAGGTTTTATCCCACCGGTTTTTCCTTGTCAAAGTTTTAGTAAGGCAAATGATTTCGTGACAAGTCATCAAGGAGAGAACGACATTTGAAGAACTACATCCGAAGCACCGATATGAAGTTCTATTGACCGCACAAGGGGGGTGTTGTAGGGTCGGGATGTGCAATATAGTATGTAGGGTCTTATTCCTATTGTATATAAAGGAATATATCTATGTAACATATACTTTCTAATGAATGAAATCTCCTTCTCTGCTGTCACTTCTTTATCTTTTCCATCCATTACAATAGTAATTAAATAATATATTAGTCTTAATTAAAACTAACACGAGTTTGTTTTATCACTAGCCTCCATCTAATCCATATAGCCCTTGGTAAACGAAGAATTATACATAAAAAGTCTACATTTTTATAATTAACCTGAGTTTGTTTTATTCACTAGCCTCCATCTAATCTATATAGTCACGGACAAGATTTATACATAAAAGTCTACATTTTTGATATCACGGGCAATTCAAAACACAAGAGTCAATCAAATGGGTCAAGATTCAAGAGATTCTCCTTAACTTGTAAACTCTCGACTCCTAGTTAGCAATTCTGTGGTACGGTAGTAGTTCTAGACTACATACGTATTAGAATTATACGATTCGGATAGGTCGGATTCGGTCAAAAATCCGGTCAACGGTTCGTTGTTCGGATCGTAGTTCGAACGGCATACGACGTGCATATTCGTTTTATAAATGTGAGTTCGGCACTTAAAATTCGGCTTTACATATATGATAAATTGATAAGTATACGACCTTATTACAAGACTAAATTTACTTGTATATGATTTATAGATGGAGAAAACATTTTAGCAAGTGATTATTTACTATGAAGTAAACAATTTAATCGCATAAATGTATTATAAAACGAGTTTATAGACTTTTAAACAAAAAATTGACACATAAACACCTGGTTCAACAACTACCAATAGAAAATTTTAATTGAATAATTGTATTTAAATATAAAGTATGTACAAAATCAAACAAAAATCAATCAACAACTCGCCGAGAATTACCTATGAGAGCGAGGTTTGGCGCGAACTAGGCTCGAAGTTCTAGTTCTAAATATCATTCGGATCTCCAAGTTAGTTCTGACACGTTCGAATCATTCGTGAGGTCCATATAATCCGGAACCAGTTCGAGCTCAAATGGGCCGAAAGATTATCTCTGATTCTGGCCAATGATAATGCTTCTAATCATTCTAATAATTCGAGAATTACTAACTATGCTCTCAGTCTATTTAAGGTGCAATTGATTTGAACAGTATTTCGCATGTTAAACGTGACGTAGCAGTTAGAGTATATTTCCTGCACGAAAAGCAATCGAAAGACCAAAAAGAAAAATACGAGTCAAAAGGCATCATAACAGGGCGGCTGGTTCAACTCATATAGACTCGCTCCTGTAACCTTTCGAACAAACCTCTAGAATTATTTACATTATTTATATTTGCATAACTTTCAATTCTTCGGAGGAGTGACATCATAAGTGACCCACAGACCCAGCATTTATATTGTAAAGATTTTGTGATGGAATAAATGAAGTCCAAATATATTTCTTAAAATTTTCTTAATCCGTGTCCAATACGTATACCAAAATTAAACTTTTTCCTCGAAGATTACTGTTCGGCTAAAAAAAAATATTTTTATTAATAATTAGAAATAATCCTATACCATTTTAGCAGTTTTTGGTTTTATTGACAATCTTTTCACTTGATTTTCCAAGAAAGCTAAATCCATCAATATATTGTCGACTTTGTCATTGCCAACGTGGATTTCAAGTTAAAAGGAAGAAAATAAATAATAAATCGTCGAGTGAGAGATGAACATGAAATTATTAAAAATTAATTGAAATGATAGTTGGACCGATACTTTGGAGGGCC
>JAJJWW010011711.1:0-66409 GCA_023531295.1 Papaver armeniacum | reverse complement strand
ATATTATTTTTCGCGTTTATAGTCGTCGTGGTGAAAATCGGCACATTGGCTGACTATGCTTCGTCGTCATGTTATTTTTACAAAACCATGACGACCCGACACAACAAAATTGGATACGGGAAAATATGTTTTTGGGAGTTAGTTATCGGGGTTTAGCTTTTCAAAGCCAGGCGACTATTAATACTACATCACTGAGTGAAGGGGTTAAGGGATGAAAACCATGACGACCATAAATGTTACTTTCGAGAAATGGCTCTTTTGAAAAGTCGCCAATATTCATCCTACGGCCTTGACTAGAAATAAATATGAAAAGTCGTCATGCTCGACTAAAAAGAGATACCACGACGGCCAGGTGTGAATGCAATTCAACAATTCAATTTTCCGACCTAATATGTCATGCAAACATGAAAGCCAAGTATTAGATAGGGTTTGAAAGAATTAATCAGCAGTAAAAATTCGATCGGCGATTTTTTTTCATTTTGAAAACGATGAAATATAGAGAAGGAAGAAATTGATCATTAGAATAGATGATGAAGGAGAAGGAAAAGAATAAGGATTGGATCTAAAACCAAAAGAAAGTAGTTTTAGTTATTATTAAGGAAGAGGTAATTAGGTAAGTGCATACACATTAGACACCCCTTGTTCCACTATTATAGTTGGGAACAAAATTTGGATAAGCAATTAATGCGGGTATACCCCAATTTGGCCATAAATATAATACAAGCTTCCTTAATAAACTTTTATAATACAAAAGTATCGTGAACAAATAGATATTTAATTTTTCACATATTGGAATTGGAGTTTGGTTTATATTGTGTAAGAAAATCCTCTGAAGCCTTAGTAAACTTTTATAATGCAAAAGTATCCTGAACAGATAAATAATTTAAATTTTCACATATTGGAATTGGAGTTTGGTTTATATTGTGTAGAAAATCATACAAATCCTTGGTAAAAATTTATAATGCAAAAGTCTCCTGAACAAATAGATAGTTTAATTTCACATATTCGAATTGGAGTTTGGTTTATATAGCTGGATAACCAAATATTAGATGAAAGAGATATCTCCATGATAGATATAGATCATATTTTTGTGTACAGTTTATAGTTTATAGTTTTATGTCGTAACAAACACTTTTAGTCACTTTAGCCAACCTCTAATTTACCGATTCAAGAAAAAAAATGAAGAGGCATGAGCGTATTTGTTAACTAGCAATTACTCGGAAGGCGTTATTCTAGTTTTGTTCTCAGTCCAGTTTTTTTTTTTTTTTTGAATTTTTACATTTTCCTTTATTATGGCACCCAACACCTGGCCATGGAGAAAAAATCAAAAAAATATTTGAGATTCGAGAAATTTTAAAGACACAAAATCTCTTAAACTTAAAACGAAGGAGCTTTCGAGATTAAAATGGAATGGAGAGGATAACAAGAAAATCTTAGATAGGAACAAAAAACCTATTAGGAAATTCTAGTTGTGTTTTAGGTTGTCTTTTGCATGGGCTTTGTGTGCTTTGTTTGCTCTTCAATTTGAAGTTAATTTGTAGTATGAATGCGGATTAGTTGACTCGTTAGCCTTCTCGCTTGTGGCTTAGGTGATTTTTGTTTTTGTATTTTTTTTCTTTCTTATCAATAAAATTTTAATGTTTTAAGATAAAGAAAAAAAAAAAGTAAACAATATTACATATACCAAGTTAAGTCTCACCCCAAATATAATGGTATGAGATCTATAAAAATATAAAATGTCTGAAATGTTAATATATGGTCATATAATATAGTGATTTAGAAAGCTGCTAAAGTTGGAAAGTGAGCGATATTTCATGTCGAGAGATTTTAGGATAATTTTACTTATTTAGATAAAATTGTTTCTTTTCGTTAAAAATTTCGAACGTAGCGTTTAGTTGATTGTAAAAATCATGGGTATAGTAAGTTTTACCCCCAATTAACCATGAAACATCATAATCTTTCTTTTAAAAACAATCCAAACAGAACCTAGGTCCACAAAAGAGCATTTGTCACTTCATATAAATTGATCGACAGTGATAATGACACTGATATTAGTATTACCCTACTCTAGAATAATTTATGATTTATTCTAAGAGCTAATTTTGGCTTAAAACCAAGTAACAAACATTACCGTTTTGGTTTTAACCTAATTTTTGTCATTTACTAACTCCTACTACCAAACAAGCAATTGAGAAAAACGACAAATATTTTAAAAGGAAAACTAACTGAGAACTTG
The DNA here is from genome assembly GCA_023531295.1 of Papaver armeniacum. Taxonomy (NCBI): domain Eukaryota; kingdom Viridiplantae; phylum Streptophyta; class Magnoliopsida; order Ranunculales; family Papaveraceae; genus Papaver; species Papaver armeniacum. Next base: position 64,173 of record JAJJWW010011711.1, on the reverse strand, counting down.
ACACTATTTTTACAGCTAATTTTATTTACTTTTGATTATTTGTCCTTCTTAAGGAAAAATTCTCCCCCAAGGTAAAACAATGATTTACTTCTCCATTTTAAAGATACATCTGAACATTTCTAGAGATGTGTGTTAAAGGAAGGGAATATTCAACGGCCAATAGTGTTTAAGGAGATTTATTGTCCTTGGGCTAAGTGCAAATGTTTTTGTTTTCTTTCCACTATTATTTACCGATACAGTACAGGCGCTCTTAATATAACAACTGTGCTCCACTTTTCTTGATGTCGTACAGGAAAGAATCTTCGTGTAAAACCGGCTGGTACAGGGCCACCCCTGTCCATCTAAATTTAGGGCAATAATTATCGTTTGCTCCTTTACCGCTCATACTTATCTTCACATTGTATACCCCAAAGCCCACTTCACTATAATCCCAGTGGGTGTCGATGGTCTGGTTCTACCGGGATGTTTCTGAAGCATCAAGTCGGTTAATAGAGTCAGGTGTGGTTCTTTAACGGACTATCACTGAAATTTAACGATATACTTCATGGGACAATAAAAAGATTGTAAATTCGAGCATCAATTCCTCGGATAAAATTAGAAAATTGGTTATAAAGCCCAAAAGAAATCAAAATCACCAGGTGAAAAAACGTGTGAATTTTGATCTCTTGTTTAAATGGACCAATCTGAAAATAGTAGGGATGTAAACGGTTTTTGTCCTCAAATTTTCGATTACTTTTCTTTTTAATTTACGTCGGGATGCATCCGGTTTAAATCCTTCCTTTTTTTTAAGTTTAAGTCGGGATGAATCCCGGTTTCATCCTTCAATTTTTTTTGTCCATTTCACCACGTACTAATTTTTACTCGTCCCATTTCAACCCGGGTTTTAAAAATTTGGATAAATGACACATTGAAACAATGAAGAAATAATGAAATCGGATCTCGAAGCAATTTGATCGCGGGTAGGTCATTTATCTTTAAGGTATTTAGCATTCTGCCTCTTGATTGTCTTGCTTGATCAAAAAGAATTATCGAACACGCTATGGGATAAAGCAGTGATTCACTCTCTTGTTGATTTCTCTGCCCTTGAGAAATCGAACCAGCTATACTCTTTCTTTCTTATCTTGCTTTCCCGAGAACTTCGATAGATGTAAAGCAATCATTTTCGTCCCTGCTGCCAAACCCAGGTCTTATAAAACTCAAGAAGGAATCAATCAACTTTAATGACAATAAATTTTGAGTAAATACACTCAATTAACTTTTCATGTGATTAGAAAACGGGCAAATATAATTGCCTAAATTAATGAAATTAATTAAGAATATTAAGTTGACAAAAACGTTTTTGGAAATCGGAAGTTAAATGCTGCAAAAAAACATTTTGAAATCAGCAGACCTCCCAAGACCCCAAGTCCCCAAGGCCCAGCTCTCCTGGATTTTTATTAAAGTATATATATATATAAATATATAAATATACCTATTCAAATGCGTAGGGTGAGACTTGAAACCAAGTCATAGTGTAGGGCCCAAAATAATACCACCACTATCTCTCTAAGTTTGGTATAATATTACAAAACAATGTTTTTAAATATATATCCTAACATGACCCATTTTCCTGATAAAATTAATAAAATTATATGAGTACAAAATATCTCGGATCGCTACGCGAAGCATTTCATGGGGCAGTTCACAAGATAAGAAGAAAGGCGTGAAGTATAGGAAAAATCCTTAAAGAGGCTGAGTCTAGTGGCTCAGTGTGGCAATGACAATTGACCAAAACCGTGGCATAAAACCCAAAATGTTTAAATCCACCTGTTCTCTGCCGAGCGGTAAGGTGGGAGGATTTACAAAATAGAGAAAATATTCTCGCCGAGAAAAAAAAAAAAGCAAAAAAACGCGGAAATTCCCATATATATACCCAAAGTCTGCCGTGACCCATTTTTATATTTAAAAGATATTTAACAATATTAGAACTTAAAAACCTTGCACTTTTAGGGCGACCCCGAAGAATTAGGGCGACTTTTTTTATTCAACCCCATATACACCGATTAAGGGATGTCCAAAAACGCAACGGAGAATACGTTAATGCCTACTTACCACCAATCTAGGCTAATGCATGTCTGACATATACGTTAATCGGGAAGTTTAGTAGCTATATTATACTACTAGATTATATTGATTTTGTGCGAACTCGCATCCGGCTTCTATAACAATCGAAAGGAAAAATAACCTCACTATCCTCTCAGACATATAGTAGCTCCTAAATTCCCAAAATTGGTGATTTCGCAAGAAAGAAATTTGGGGCAATTTGTATGTCGGAAGTCTTATTAACTCCGATTATTCTAGTTCCCAAATTCGAAAAAAATGTCATTTAAAAAACAAAATTTGAGGCAACTGTATGTCAGTAGGTTATTAGCTACCGATTAATATAGTTCACCAAAAAAAAAATGACATTTCTGAAAACAAAATTTAGGCGAATCAGTATAATCGGAGTATTATTAACTACCGATTATTAGTTCCCAAATTGAAAAATGACATTTACTGCCAAAACAAAATTTGGGGCAAGCTGTATAATCGGAAGTAATAATACTTCATTTGACTTACGATTATACATATGCCCAAACAAAATAAAGCCGTTGGAACTCAAACTCATATAAGGATTGTATCCTTTTACTCTCTATGGAACACAAATACCTTTAAACTCGCTCCAACATCATCTTCAACATAATGGCCCAACCATTCATTAATCCTACTGGAGTTCACGATCGAAGAAGATTTATCTTTATGTAGGCGCTATGTTCAATTCTATCCGAGACGAGGAGAAGAACGAGGCAGGAGGCATAATGAGTATGAGTTATTTGGGGAAAATTACTAAAAATTCTGCGGCGACACCTAAGAACTCCAAATGAATCACTCACGATCTTTTACGAGTTGGTTCAATAAATGGACACGTCGATGAATTCGTCCATTTAACTTATCTTGTGAATCAATATCGATTGAGGGGTGAAACCAATGATGAGGTTATAGAACGATCTCTCGGGAATGGCGGAGATGGAAAGATCAAGCTTAGTTATAGCTCATTTAGAATCATTAGCGATGGAAAGATTTAATCTCATAGGAATCGTCCAACACGTCCACGGCAGCTAATCACGATACCTTGTAATAGAATGAGGGGTTCAATGTAAAATTATGATGATGTGTAGGTGATATTGTTATGAATTTCAAAATATTTTATGAAAATCGGAAGTTTTAATTGATGATCTAATCGGCCGATTATCGCCAAACGGCTGAGTTCGTTCAAAAGAAACTAGCTCGGTATAAAAAAACCACGCAAATGATGTTGATAATACATATTGATAAACCTCCTATTATACTACTCTAATCAAACTGATAACTCTGTTGACAAAACAACCTATAATCGGAAGTATATAATAATATGTTTACTGATTACTCATAATGGTGCTTTGTTAAAACATGTCCTACTGATTGTGTGTAATAATTGTACGCAATTTCATTACATCTTGTAAAAAGTACGCATCAACGGCCATATTTTCAAAAAAAGAGACGTTGGGACTCTCATCTACATATAAGGAGGGTAAACTCTTCTTATTTATGCACCAAACAACACATATATAACATTGTGTATTCTACAAATAGATTTTCCATCGTCTACTCTTGTGAATTCATTCTATATCTCAACTTACAAGCATGGCAACGTTTGACGAGATGAAGATTTGGTCAGCCGTGAAAACATGGTATCGTGAAACAAGACGTGAAGATGTCATAGCGGGAAGGTTAACACCCAAGTCTTTTGGGCGGGTATATAGCCAATTTGTGCGAGTATGAAATCCAAAGCAAAGATCGAGTCCAACAAGTTCATGATCGTTTCCGACTTGTCCAAAAAGGGGTAAATGATTGCATAACGATACAAAAGAGGATGTTTAACACTAGCCACTTAAGCTTCGATCCAACAATTTGTAAGTATAACGCTCGGGTGTTTAATCTTTCTTACTAAAACTGTTGACATTAATTTATGTTTGTTTATATAGGAGACACTCGCAAAAGACAGTACTTAGTGGAAAAGGGTGAAGAATTCATATGATGGAAGTTATGAATTCTGAAGTCCGTAGTAACAAAAGATAAATGTTTTTTCTCGATGGTTACAATCGGAAGTTATTATTTTATATTGTCTAGGTTCAGGAAGATTTTCACCTATTTTTTGGAATTTGGTGACAATCGGAAGTTTATGCGATATGTTGTCTACCGGTTCGGGAAGATTTTCGGCTTTTTGTCGGACTATGGTGACAATCAGAAGTTTATTCAATATGTTGTCTACATTGCGGGAAAAATTTCTGATTTTTTTTGTCGAGTATGGTGACAATCGGATGTTTATATAATATGTAATCTCCGATTCCTGGGAAAAAAATTTTCGTTGTTTTATCACCTTTTAATCGGAAGATAAGTTCAAAAAAGTTAATAACCGATTATAATATTGATTGAGTCTTTTACAAAAGCTTGTATAATCGGTTGATATATTAAAAACATAACTACCGATTATAGCTTTAGACTTCCACATGTATTTTCCACAAAATTCCAAAAACAAATATGTACAAATAGGGCTTTCCAAAATACATCTTTCAAACATAACAATCATTGATCTTCATCAATGAGGGAACCAATTCCAGTTAGGCCTTCCGGAAATACACCTTCATGACGCGATCCCAATCCAACATGTTGGTCTCATATTGTTTCAACCAATCGTTACAATGATTCGTTGGGAAGTAATCGCTCCAACCAGCCAACGGAGGTAATGGGCAATCCCTCTTTACTCTTAAACCGATAAAATGCATCTCATTCACAAATGCCATAACAATTCTTCTATCTTTAACCGATTGATCGCAAAACCGTCCTTGTAGGTGTAAACGTATTAGAATGTCCATACCTAGAGGAACAAAGAAATGTACCACGCAATTCAAAGCGTCGCTAAGAGATATCCACATTTAGGCATTGTCATCCAATACTTGGATCCGATTGTCTTCAATCCCTTTCGGCACTTTACACGCGCAACAAAGTCTTTGAACTCTAGTTCTTTGTCGTGCCTATCTCCTTCCTTCATCATCTCCATATAGAAATCCTTGTCCTTTATTATTTGTACCGCCATCTTAGTTCTTAAATTTTGCCATTGGGTGACATCTTCGTTCCACCGCCTCTCCAAAGTAACCAATTTGTTCCGAGGCGACGTGAAACCCGCAATTGCCATCCCCATCAACCTCGCTCGGTGGACAAAACAAATGGAACAATGAGTGGAGGGAGTTGTTTCATATACTCTTCTATAATCGTATACCTTGATCGTGTTGGTCTTCCATGAAAATCCCTAGGACAACGAAGAGTACCATACTTCTCTCTTATAGTCACCATTTCCGTTGAATGTGTTTGTGGCGAGTCGCTTCATTTGATCAATAACTACGGAGCTAGTTTGGGTCTCCACTAACACAACTTGTTCCACCGCTGATCGACTTGACTTACTTGAAAAGGCTTCTTAGAGTTTTGGACTTCCATTTTGATCTTTTCTTGGGCGACCTCTTTTTCTTTGTTGCGGCTCATCTTCAAATTCGACTTAGAATCTCATGCCGACACAATATTCTTTTATTAGACAAATGATCCTTTAATTCTTTTCTTTCAATGGTCCTCGACACTTCGGTGTTTGGCCTACCCGCCCCTTATGCTTAATAGGTTCATCAACCTCTTTTAAACGAGGGTGAAGAGCTTGTTCCAAATCATGCATCAATATTTGCTTCTTGGCGCCATTTGTTGTAGCATAACGCTCGCTATTCTTGCACACAATTCCGACTCCATGAACGACGGACCATTGACTACGGTGTGCTTGGAGTGAAATTTAATTGCTTCCAAAATGGATGAATATCATTGATGTCAATCACATCGAGCGATACCTACCCATTTTATGACGACATGGGAGACCAATACCTATCATATCCTTGCAAACACAAACCGTATTCTCGTCATCGTTAGCTTTATACAACTTCAATTGTTCTATCATGTGATTTATTGCCCAACGTGAAACTTTATGAACAATGCCCCTTAGAAGCAATCTTTCCCCTTCGTGTTTCGTAGGAATTTATGTACACTAAATTGCATAGAAGCTCTTAATAATCTTTATGAGATCACGATTGGTGAATTCATGGATTGCTTCTGATCGACACAACTCCATTTTGACTACCTAGAAGTATTTTCTTTAATCGGCCATGAGACCCCTCCGCAATGCTTGTCGCCTCGTTCTTGAAGTTATGATATTCATATGTCCATGCATACACAAACCTCTCTTAATCGGTAACCATTGTGTTTTACAATACTCAACGGGTTTTGGGTAGTCCTTGTAATATTCTTCCTCAAATTTCTTCAAGTTCCTTTCGTAAATTTCCTCGGTCATCGACCAAACGATCTTGTCCCATGCTTTCATGAACGATCTCCAAATTATCCCATCCTCCTTCCATTTTTCATCAAATAACCTCTTCTCTTCCTCTCGTTCTTCCTCGGTTAATTTACTAATGCGCTCATCCTCTTCCTTGACCTCTTGGTACCCTTCCTTGGGTTTTTAGCTTGGAAATGGCGATGGCAATTGTGTCCGAGGTTGCATTGAATGTGCCACGTGCTGCAAGTTTCGGCTTCGGAAACACTACCGCTATTGCATGCATTAAGGCTTGATCGTTATCCGTTACAATAACCCTTGAAAATCATCCCCATTGTAAATGGACCTCGCGTCTCGGCGTCCAAATGAAACTCACGTTGTTCTCATGATCCATTAAACCCCATGCAATCGTAAACGTGTTTTTGTCCAAGTGTGACAAGCAATGTTCAACAACGGCATGTTATATTTGTTTGTCTTGTAAGTGGCATCTATCAACACAATTTGATGAAAACATCGAGCCAATTTTATCATTTCGGGATGTGCCAAGAAAAATACGTGCCACTTTACCATCCTTTTCTTCCGTTCTCAACGTGTAGTCGTGTAACTCGATAACCATCGCGATTGTTGCATGGCCGTTTCTACCATCCCATTAGTCCTTTTGATCGTAGCTAGGGCCGACTTAATTGTAGATAAAGAAGACAAGTTGTCGGGGGTCGTCCGCCTTTATTTTACTTAAGATCGCACTCGCCTTTTGGATACGCATAGACCTCACCGTCTCCATTTCATGTGGTTTTAACCCGCAACCATTACATGTCCAATAAGAGTATCCAGGATCATCGTGGTTGTGACAACCATTAGCAACTTTAGATATTTTCCAATCTTTACTTTCCTTACCATCGGGCTTATAGAAGACAATCTTAAATGGGCATCCAATCTTCTTTCGTATGAGTTCGTGCTTCTTCCTCTCCGTCTTCCTTACATACTTATTATTCTTTCCCTCGTGACTCTTCTTCCCCACCTCGCTCATACCATTTCAAAACTGAATATTCTTAGCGCAGCGGTTACGAACTACCACCACATCTTCTCTTTTGCCTTGTTCATAAGCCATTCCTTGGCACTCCTTCTTACTTCCAAATATCTAAATGGGCATATTACAAAACAAAAATAATAAGCATAACCATATAAATATACACGATTGGAAAAAGAAAAGATAAATCACGACCATACCAAAATCGTTTGCATAGTGTAGGGAAGTATCGTGGCCTCGAAATAATAATCGAAATCATCAACCGCTACAACAAATTTCTACGCACAATAACAACAAGTTATGCATTAGCACCGGAAGGAAGTTTAGATAATAAGTAAACGATTGTAATACTGATCGGTGATTTAATACTATACAACGTAACAGGTTATAATAAATCGGTAGTCATGTACGCATATAGTCTACAGATGTGACATACGAAATGAACAATTCTTACGTGCAAAACCTTCATAATCGGAGGATTATAAATTCATGAACCAAACGATTATTATATACCAATAATCGGACGTTTATTCATGTAGACAAATTCCGATTATGAGAAATTGAAGCTTTCAATTTGGGGATTTTTTCATATTCGGCATATTAGTACATCAAAATATACGATTATTAATAATCGGGTAGATATACACTAAATTTACTACCCAATATATGTCGTTCATGTCATTCAATGCATGCAGAAATCGAATTTTCACGTTCGAAAACACACACAAACGCACGTAACATGGATAACATGGGTATTAGAGTTTGTTAACAACATACCCGTATGTTTGATGAATCGTTAGCTTCGACATATATAGGGAGGGGTAGTTGGTTGAAGGTGCATATGCGGACTATGTACCAAGTAAGCTTCGTAGCTTGCTTTAAGCGGTATGAATGATGCTCGAGGCCTCATTCTTAGTCAACGCCTTCTGAATGGAGCATATGATCTTTGAGGCATCACTATGCCATTCCACGGACCGATGATGCATCACTTGGATGTATTTAGCGGAAGACGGCTTTATACGGATTAGGCCATTACCACCGTTGCTTGGCCACGACCTAGCAAGCGAGTCGGAATAAGTTTCTTGTCCCTTCGATGATGAACTACGGTCTTTTCTTGATCCCATTAGAGTAGGGAAGGGTGCGTAAGCGACGAACGTGATGAGTTGCGGCATTGCCGGTCGAGCACGTTGGCCCTCATATCATCTAATCTCGTAGCTCGGCGCAAGAGATGATTGTGGCAGACTTGATGAGGCTTAGTTGCATGCCGATGAAGTGGATGCTCATACTTCCTATCAAGTTATAAAGAGTTGGTAAGCGAGGCAACGTAGGAAATGGCAAGGGCTTGGTGCGGCCTACGCCAAAGTCCAAGGCTTATGCTGGACAAGACACGTCAAATATGACCAGTTGCTCGATTGGCTAGGGAAATTCAGATGATGAATTCCCCACGTAAAGTAAAGCCGAGAGATGCATGAAAAATGCATTGGCATTGGCCTTATGGCCTTAGACCCTTCTGCGACGAGGTGACTTTGGAACGTGTGGAAGATAAGATAGCCGCATCATGCTCCACGAGCATGCTTGCGAGGGCGAGATGGACGTGCATTTGCCTAGCCCTAAGGCCCCATCGTAAGCTTCATCATGGCGCACCGTGGAATTCTGACCTGTGGGGCGGCGCCTACAAGGCGTAATTTTCGTCCGTCCACCGGTCGTTATCCTTCCACGGAACTGAAGCAAGCCCACGATCATTCCATGAAACCCGGCGATATGACATGAGGAAGAGAGCTAACACCTTTCATATGAACGTGATGCTTTGGGATTTGAATAAGGAAAGGATTTCCAATCTGAGCCACGCATGGAAGAAAGCAACCGGGTTGCGCTAGCAAGCGCTTCACAATGCCAAGCATTCCGCGTCATACAAAGCCGATCCAGCGCCCATCCCAAGCCAATCCAATGTTGCAAGGGCTCCATTCCTAGCCGGTAACGTCTGCGGCTCCATCCCAATGCATCTCCATTCCTAGCGATCTGTCATGCCCCATCCTGCAATCCAACATTGCGGCTCCATTCCTAGCCAAGACAACGTCTGAAATCCACTCCAAGCTAGCTCAATACCAACGGCTTGCGAAGACAAACCAATAACGCCAACGGGTCCGCTAATCCAACAACTCGCGTTTCCTAGCCTAGCCAAGACGGCGACGACGACAGCCAAGTCAACACCAACTCGCTTGCATCATCGCCACCAAACGCCTCTACTACTCCAATGTCCGCACCACCGTATAATTTATACAAGGCCGCCAAACAAGGATCATGAACTCTCCTTACCTCTCGAATAAGGTTAGTTGGACTTTCTGCCATCTTGCATGTCCTCGTTTCGATCTCACCTCGTATGTCACCATCATATGCTTACCTCACAACAAGGTACCGTTCCGAGCTAAGCGGGGACTTAATGTTGATGGTGGCTTTTAACTTAGGGGTAAAGTCGTAAAACCCTAGTCGACACGTTGAAGTCACGAACTTGAGTAATAATGTCCAAACCAAACACATTTATTGAACCCTTTAATTTTTCTCGCGAAAATTACCAGGGTGCCTTTTTTAAAATGCTAATTAGGTTTCGACAAGCCAAAACCCTAATTCTCACACCAGCATGTGCCAATGACTCATCATGCACTGCCACATCCTACCGCGCCCAAGGCATGCCAACCATGCTAGCCGCACCCCTATGCCAATGGATCATCATGGCCCAGGTCATCCCACTGCGCCAAGGCATGCCAATCATGCTAGCCGCACCGCCAATGGCTCATCATGCCAGCCCACATCCTACCGCGCCAAGGCATGCCAACCATGCTAGCCAGCACCCTTGTGACAATGGCAAATCATGCTGCCCACACCTCTGCGCCAAGGCATGCCAACCATGCTAGCCGCACCCCAATGCCAATGGCAAACCATTCCACCACACACCAAACAAACCCTTGGCCCCACATGCCAAGCCAAACCACACCTTGCCTTGGCCTAAGCCATGCTAGGCGCACCATGCGCCATGGCTTGCCAAGCCCTTGGCCCCGCCATGCCAAGCCAAACCATTCACGCCAAACCCCTTGGCCCTACATGCCAAGCCAAACCGCACCTTGCCTTGGCCTAGCCATGCTAAGCCATGCCATGTGCCACCGGCATGCCAAACCCTTGGCCCCACCATGCCAAACCAAACCGCACATTGCCTTGGAGCCTAGTCGTACTAGCCGCACCATGTGCCAAATCCGCATGCCAAACCCTTGGCCCCACCATACCAAGCCAAAACCGCACCTTGCCTTGGATCTAGCCTACGCTAGCCGCGCCATGTGCCAATGGCATGCCAAACCCTTGTCCCCACGTGCCAAGCCAAACCGCACCTTGCCTTGGCCCTAGCCATGCTAGCCGCGCCATGCCAACGGCATGCCAAACCCTAATCCCCACCATGTCAAGCCAAACCGCACCTTGCCTTGGCCCTAGCCGTGCTAGCCGCACCATGTGCCAACGGCATGCCAAACCCTTGTCCCCACCATACCAAGCCAAACCGCACCTTGCCTTAGCTCTAGCCATGCTAGCTGTGCCATGTGCCAACGAAATGCCAAACCTTGGCCCCACCATGCCAAATAAACCGCACCTTTCCTTGGCCCTTAGCTATACTAGCCGCACCCGTGTGCTAACGCATGCCAAACCACTTGGCCCCACCATGCCAAGCCAAAACCACACCTTGCCTTGGCCCTAGCCATACTAGCGCACCATGCGCCAACGTGCATGCTAAGCCCTTGGCCCCACCTTTGCCAAACGCACTCTAGCGCCGCGCCACCATGCCGGCCTTCCTACGCGGCTACCAAAAACGAAGGCGTGCGACGGTCAACGGTCCCCCTTCAATCCCGTGAGCAAATCCACAGCCATCCAAGGTTACAGACGACGCATGGTAACCTTTGGCCGAAAACCTAAGTTTGTCCACGCTAAACCATGCCATGCCAACGGCATACCAACCTAACCGCGCCACCATCTTGTCTTTCCCTACGCGGCTATCGCTAAACGAAGGCGTCGACGATCAACGGTCCCCCTTCAATCCCATGAGCAAATCCTAGCCATCCAAGGTTATCATACGACGCATGGTAACCTTTGGCCCATCAAACCTAAGTTTGGCCACGCAAACCATGTCATGCTAATGACATGCCAACCTAGCCGCACCACCATGCCGGCCTTCCCTCTGCGCTACCAAAAACGAAGGCGTGCGACGATCAACGGTCCCCTTCAATCCAGGGAGCAAATCCTAGCCATCCAAGGTTACCGTACGACGTATGGTAAACTTTGGCCCGAAAACCTAAGTTTGGTCACGCTTAACCATGCCATGCCAACGACATGCCAACCTAACCGTGTCACCATGTCAACCTTCCCTACGCCCAAAACCAAAACGAAAGCGTCAACGATCAACGACTATCTTTCCTCTTGAGATGCAAAATCTCGGACCAGTCGAAGGTGACGAAGCTAGCAAGTCTCCCAGTGCGACTTGCTAGGCAACAACAACATGCTACATGTTTTCCACAAAAACATTCGAGACATCAACACATATCACAAACTCTGGGATCCTCTTTGGGTATTGGTTTGGCGGTTTCATAGGCGTGCGGCGTACACTACGCCCGTCATAAAGGAAGTGTCATAAGGATGAGGCGGTTAGTAAACAGGAGTTAATGGTGAAACGTTCTTTTATGGAACATCAATTCCATGCGTTAACGGTTTTATGGAACATCAATTCCATGCGTTAACGTTACCACCCCCTCCCATTTATTCACCCATTTTTCCATTCCTTAATGGGACCAGAGTACGTTTCACTTCGACTTGTATAAATAGGTCTTACCTATTTCCACCGAACGACAAGTTCATTCAGGAGCATACACCACTCAGAAAACGTTTTGCTAACTTTCCCATCTGTTAGCTTCCCACTTTCTGATACAAGTCGTAACACAACTACTCTTCCAGAATCAACTATTCTGGTCTCATCACTTTCCTTGCTTCCCATCCCAAAACCAACCATTCTCCTCCACTTTGTGACCGAAGCAAGTCTGGAACGGCCGTTTCTTGGTTTAGGCCGGACTTGTACAGATTAATCTCTCGAATCTAAAGTACTCCCTTGCAGTACATTGTTTAGGGTTTAAATTCGTTTCTTACCCACACACCGAAATTACCGAAATCAGCAGAAACCATTTTCACCCATAAACAATTGCATATTGTGTTTAGTTAGTGAGATTAGAATTCAATCTTGGATCAAATATATGCAAATCAAACAGAAACAAAAGTTTCTTTTTTCATAAACTCTCTAAGCTCACAAAATATTATAAACGTGAAATCCAAATTTCTAGATATCCAATATTCTTCTTCTAGAACATCCAAAAAACAACATATGACTCAAATATTATGAAGATGTATAACCCAAAAATAATAGTTATATTGGTGTTCAACATAAAATAAGCATGCACGAACAAGGAAAACTTATCAAAAGCACTTATACATAACAAATTATGCAACATTGGCAATTTTGGGTATTGAAACCCAATATTTTATTGATCATATATTCGGATGACCAAAATGATTTTGAGCTAGATTAAAATTTTGGAGGAGGGATACATACCTTTTCCTCGTTCCTCCAACAATGTATCCCCACAAGACATCCAAGTGTCTCATTCTATCACACACGAGATAAAGAATTTTACCCATCTTGGTCTTACTACGCATCTTGTACAAATTGACGCACTTCAACAATAATTTAGTTATATCTTTTCATGGTACCAAATTAGATGCACCATGTTAGAGCACTGCTCGGTTGAACCCACCAAGCGTTGGTATGTCAAGGTTGGTTGTCATATTTTAGTATCAAAACTCATAAGTCGCTTGATTAGATTATTAGAGTCAACTTAGTTATTAGGTTAAACTAGAAAGTCTAGAAATATTAATACATACAAGTATTACTCTGAAGACCTGAAGAATTCGAAGACGTATCGACATCATCCTTCCACTTGTTTCCATTTTTATATCATAAGCTTTCAAGTTATTTCTGATTGAAAACATAACATGCGAAGTTATATACATGAAACTCTAGTTTTACTATAAACTTGATCATGTTATTATGATCAAAGTGTCAAGGAACAAAAATATGTCAATAGATATGAACGCTTTATATTGGTATATTGAATTACGAAGTATAATGCTTATCTTTTGAACTTAGTATACGACATCAACATAATTTTTGTAACTCGTTACTAGATTATGCGATGAACATAGGTTTAATTTCATGTCTAGAAAACTATGTTTAATTATATGAGTTTAAGGAAGTAGACTTACGAACTTATTTCGTTGTTGAAAGAAATCAAGGGGTTTAAAGGTCCAGTTTTCATTGAAGATCTTAAGGTAGGACCGATCCTAACCTATATAGGGAATCAAGGTAGACACGATCCTAACTTATGTTGGGGGTCAAGGTAGAATTGATCCCTACCTATATTGGGAGTCAAGGTAGAACCGATCCTTACCTATGTTTGGATTCAAGGTACAACCCCCTAATAGGCAAAACCGATTTCATTAAGTCACGTAAATTTTAGGGTTTTGTGATTTTGAAATTTAGTTTGCAAAATAAGAAAGTTCAAGATGTTGACATAATGAGTAATTTGAAAATGAGCTGAAATCTTATTTATTAATTGTCCAAAGATATTCGTTGATACTCAAGGTGAGATCCCAAACCGAAATGGTTGAGAATATTTTAAGATTTTCAAATAAATATGTTTTTGTTTTACCAAAGAACAAAACATATCTCTGGAAAGATATATTAGTTAACTACTAGCTAATATTGAGTTATCCAAGAGATTTCGGTTGTTCTGTTGGATATTGGTTGAAATTAAACAAAACCGAATTTAGGTGCTTTAATGATAAACTTGACGTAAGAGACTGAAAAATTGCATTGTTGGAATGTCCTAAACGCATATGCCACACTGTTGGAATAGCTCGAATGCCAATAGTGGTAGCGGAAAAAGCTAGGACAGATGATGACTGAGATTGAGAGGAAGCACTTGAGAGAATATGGTACATGCCATCTTCATTCTTTCCCTTGTATATAAGAGTTCCCGTTAGCCGATCCTGTATACAAAAACCATGACGATCAAAGTGAAAAACATAGTCAAAATCACGTGTAAGTTGCCCAACAGACACCAAATTTTTAGCAAGAGAAGGAACATGAAGTGAGTTTTTCAGAGTCAACTTTGAGGAAGGTGAGGTAAGAGTTACATCACCAATTCCTGTGATAGGTAATAGTTTAACATCACCAACAAGAACTGTATCATTACCATTGTAGTCAAGTCGATTGGTCATCTGAGAGGAATCAGATGTCATATGGGCAGAGGCAGATGTGTCAGCAAATCATTGATTCTCATACGGCATAGGTTGAATCTGCATTGCTGAAAAGGCCAGTGGAAGATCAAAATTCGAAGCGTGACTTAGACGATGATAATTCTGTGATGTATGTCCCCTTGTATTACACCACTGGCAAATAACAACTTGAGTTTGAGGTGGAGGACCGAGAACAGATCCAATATTATTGTTACGACTATAGGATGAGCGTCCATATGATGGATTTTGGTATCCACCAGAGGGTTGAAAACCATTGTTCTTGCCATTTACCATTACCATTGTGCCATCCATTATTCCAGTTTTGTTGTGACCATTATTATTCCAGCAATTATTCCAATTACTTTGACCCCCAAAACTGGTACTGCCACCACGAGAATTATTGGAGTAAGATGCACGACCATAGCTTCCACCACGACCACGAGAATAATTGTTATACAAGCCACGACCACGACCAGAGTTGTTGTGTGGATTTGGATTTTGATGTTGACCACCACGACCGGTAGAAGCACCAGCAAAGAAAAAAACCGTACTTTGAATATCAGCAGCATGAGTTTGCAAATTCTGTAGATATTGAAGATGAGATTCATGGTGTAACAGTAATGCATGAAGCTCAGTAAAAGTAGGGAGAGTAGTACGAGCTATGACTGCTGTGTAGATGTTGGACCAATCAGCACCCAAGCCACGTAGACAAGCTCAAGATCAGACACCGGTTGAAGAACAGTTTCTAAGGAATCAGATATTTCCTTTATCTTCAAAATACTCAGAGATGGAAGAGTTACCCTTTTGAATAGTTGACAAGTTTGCTTTAAATTGAAGAATATGTGTTGGATTAATTGTTGCATAGGTAGGACGAAGATATTTACATACTTCACGAGAATTTCCACGTCGTGCACATTCAGATTTCATAGTTTCAGTAAGAGAACAGTTGATCCATGACATGATAGTTTGATCAATAACTTCTCATTCCTCATAGGCTGGGTTGGGAGTTGTAGCTTGAGTTTCTTCATCAACAAGTTCTTTCGCTGGTATCTCATGAGAGTCATCAAGATACTTATAGAGCCTTTGCGATTTGAGAATATATAGAATTTGAGATTCCCAAAGGAGATAGTTAGTTATGTCCAAGAGAAATATTTTGGTTGAAGAAGGCAGAAAAGGTGATTTTTCAAACGAGGGAAGAAGAAGAAGTAGACGTAAGAGAGCCTACGCTGAGCGAGAGATAGAAGCGAGAAATAGTTGGAGATCATGTACTTTGATCAGAGGCCATAGTACTAGAAGTAGAAGAAGCAGAAGATGAAGATGATTGAGCTGATGAAGACATGATGAAACAAAGAGCAGTCTAGGGTTTTGAAAAAGAAAAGAAGATTGTTTTTGAGGCTAGGGTTTTGGAGAGATCGTTCTGGCTCTTGGTACCATGAACAATTGTATAAGATCTCTTAATCATATTAGGGTGCCAGAGACATGTATATATATATATATTAAGCTTAATGGACATAAGATTAAATTGGACTCTTTACAAGTAAACCGACTATATGTATGGACTATACATGGACCAAACCATATACATTGGCTATATTCTACAGAACACGTTCCATGGGATCATTTACATAATTACAATTTTCTTTTACGATTAATGCATGCATACCCGAATCATTTCCTTGTTTTTGAGAGCAACAAAGGTATTTGGGTTTTTAATGACAATTTGTTTTTTTTGTTTTTGGATTTTTTAATTTGTTTTTGATTTTATAAAATGAAATATTATTATTTTCTTCATATTTATTTTTTTGACTTTCTCTTTATTTTGTAAAAGGAAATAAACTTTTTTTGTGTATGTGTTTGTTTTTGTGTTGTTCTTGATTCATTTTGGATGCTTGGAGTTATCTTCAAAAACAAAAAGAAAAAAATATTTAAATAGATATTAAATAAGAATTTTTAAAACTTCAAACCGTAATTCATTTGATTTGATATAGGATGGTGTTGATGGTGGATTTTCGTTCAAGGTTAAATTTGTAAAAAAACAGAAAAATCATGCGCTGACATCTTGCAAAAGATAAAGCCATTTATAAGTGTTGGATACTCCCTCACTTAATTCACCAAGAATGGAGCATGTAGCAACAATCCCGTTCTCCAGAATACATGAAATTCCTCCAGGTTGGAGCATGTGGAAACAATCCCTTCTGTGAATTTCATATCACCTTGTATTTCTAGTACTCATTATCGTGTGGCATGACGACCGAGTGTTACTCTTACGAGTAACACGAACCTCAAGCACTATAATGAAACCATGTACGAAATACCCATACGGGATGATTCTCGGTGTGTTATACTAGCCCGAGCCCTCTCGGTGTGTTATACTAGCCCGATTGAGCCCCTCTCGGTGTGTTATAGTAGCCGATTGAGCATCCGGACTGACCGTATCAGTCGGATATGATCGATCATAGTCATCCAACTCGTAAGCATGATTGGATGACCCCGGATCAATTCCATCACCCCCAAGCGGTATGGAATACCCACGGCCGACCCCGCATGGTCGGCCATTGGCCTTTGCTTGCCAAAAGACGTTCATACCAAGCATTATGGACGGAAAACCTAAATAAGGGTTTGCGGCATATTACATGTGTCGCAAAACAATCTCAACCATCCATCTTCGCGGGTATAGATGGAGGGTGTAGATGTAGATTCAAAAGGGCCCAGAGCATGTCAACACGATCACCGTGGGCCCGCCACACTTGACCAATCGGTCAAGACCAACAATGTTTGGTTGACAGAAATCATCACCCAAACAAGGAGGGCGCATGGCTTTTGAAAGCCAAAATTAGGTTTCAAATCATCACGCGCGTCCATCTTCTCCGGCACGAATGGAGGGTCAGCTGTTAGATTAAGCAAGGGCGGTCATACCGGATGACCACCGTGAGCCCATCTACCTCCTCATGCGATCGGCCAAGGCATACCATGCCCGGCTAATCCAAACGCCCGCCCAAACATGCGTGGTTACACTTCCCAAATTGCAAACTGATCTCGACCACTCAACTTCACCGGATGATTTGAATGGCTTAGATCACGTTTTCATGGGATAGTCAGGTGTAGGTGTGAACACCACTCACCACCTACCTACGCGTGGTATGATCGACCAAGACCGACCAAGATGGGTCGTCTTGGAACACGCGCCCAAACCGGGGATGTCATGCGGTTTCCAACTCCTTTGCGGCAATGGATTTCTGCAGAAATCGATCTCAACCACTCAACTTTCCGGTCAATTTGAGTGGCCTAGATCGCTCCTTCAGGAAAAGTGAGGTATGGACGTGCACACCGGCATGTTTCTACACACACATGCCCGGTCGGTCCTCTCCAAAGCCCTTCCCATGCTTGGTTTCGACCAAGCCGGAAGAGTGATGCTTGCGCACCTCTTCAAAAACCTAATTTCATCAACGGTCGCAGATGAGTGTCTCAAAGATCATCTCATCCATCCAACTTCACCGACTTGGTTGTACAACCCTTGTCGGGAGTTATTTGGTCGAGTGAGCGTCATTACCCATCACTTTACCACACCATAATGCAGTACTACATAAAATACACCACGATACTTCACAAGTATCGACTTCACAAAATAACACGGTTATTCAATTCAACATTACATGCTATCTTTCGTGGATCCACGATCCACACGTTCCAGGACATCAATCATGTCACAAACTGGGGATACATACATGGGGTATTGGTCGGCGGTTTCGGCGTGCAAGCGCCATCACAAGAACGTGTCAGGAAGTCATGGACGGTTAGAGATGAACATGAGAAGTGGGCAAGACTGGTCGTGTATCACCAACGCACAACTCCACTACTCCATCACTCCACTTCCTTCACTTCCCACGAGAGACGTGAATAAGGCTCAATGACTTGTATAAATAGGTTCTCCGCCCTATTTCAAACAAGACAACAGAACAACACAAGTCCAGACGAGACAGAAAACCAAGTGTTAATACAAAACGTATTACAACACCCAGAGCTTGCTTGCATCAATCACAAGCCTGCTCACCTTTCTGTTGCAAGTCATAAGCAAGCCAACACCTTCACAATCTCAACACCTTCTTCGCTTCCCTCCCTAAGATCAACCCCATCTCCTTCACTTTGTGACCGAAACAAGTCCGGAACGGCCATTTCTTGGTTTAGGCCGGACTTGCATGATTGATCTCTCGAATCTACAAGCACTCACCGCGCATGATGCATTTGTTTAAGGTTTAGATTCATTCCTCATCCACACCCCAAATTACCAAATTATACGGGAATAGTTTTCACCCATAAAAGGATGGATAGTCAATAATATTTATGGGATGAATTTTAGTAACTTAGAGAAATTTTCGTGCTAAAATAGGAAAATGTAAACTAGAAAAGGGAAAAATGGTGAAAAACTAAAGACCCTCCTAAATTAGATATAATTAATCCTTAATATCCTAGTTCACAATTTAACATTAGGCTCGATAATGAAAAAGAATTGAGACATGTCACGGTTAGCAAATTTGTCGGCATTCACTTTTTTTTTTTTTTTTTTTTTTTTGACATTTTTATATATACTCCATTTTTCTGGGATAAAAAAGCCTCTATTTTCCATTAATAACATCAAACATACTTGAAGCACGACATATTTGAATAAGCCGGCAAGGAAAGAGAAGGATAAAGTACATAGCGGTTAAAGTACATCCAGCAATAAATTATGATAAGAAAAACATACTTGAAGTATATTTGAATAATCTGGCAAGGAAAGAGAATGATAAATAAATAAATAAAACTTCCTAAAACAAGCATGATAGAACCGATTTCGCAGAAGGGATGATATTCAAGGGATAAGCCGACCATTTGATAGATTTTTTTTCCTCACTAAGAATTACTCCATTGAAATATGAGTAGTTTTTTATGAAAGATCGGCATAGACTATACTTTAACCGTAGCCGGTAGTTTGTTACCTCTATTTCGTATTTTTCTTCTTTTTATTTGCTTGTTTTGCTTGGTTTTAGGTGGTATAAATCTTTTATATCCTCGATTTTTTGATCAATAAATTCCTTTCTTTACCGATCAAAGAAGAAAATAAGTAGGTTGCTCAACATCTTGACCAACAATTTAAAGATTCCAATGACCGAAGATTGTCGTCGTACTTAAAAATCCCATAAACTTAAAGTAACTAAAATAAAATAGAATCACCAAGGTGAAGCGACTATCACCATTAACGGTGAAAGCTAGAAGCACTTTAAGTGAAAACAATAAACACAAACCTTAGAATCTAAAAACTCAAAAAAAAATAACCAAATAAGGGAAATATAAAGGTTAAAACTTAAGAAACCAAAACTCCTTGCTGAGATTTAGTCTCAAATAGCTCTGAGCAAAGGGGTTGAAACTGAACGCGCAATTGGGGATATTGAAATTAATTCGGGATATAGGGAAAAGACAAAAGGGGATATGAATAGTAAATCGTAGTCACATCCTATCCGGTAATTTAGATAAATCATAATCTATCTCTCACTAATCATGTCTAGTGGTTAATTATAATTAGCTAAGTTAATAGATTAGTTTGATAATGATTAGTATAAATCATAATTTCTTCACTTGGGTGAGAGTAGAAGGAAAATTTTGAGTTAATAGAATTTGGTTAAAATGAGTGTTGATAGTGAACAAAGAGATGTCTCTGAGTCTTCTAAACAAGGGTTGTATGTTGAATCTTCAGCTGATCTTGTATTCGCCATTGTCACACCTGAAAAACAGAGTCCCGACATAGATGAAGTATGAATACCATGCCGACAACCTTCTTAACTAGGGTCTTCATAGTTTTAGCCATGCCGATAAATGTTACAAAGTGTACGAGAAAATGGGTACTCCCAACTTACCGTACTAGCATTGTAAGTCATTTATCGAGCATCACAACACCATTTTCCCAAGCATTGAATACTTGTCAACTAACTACGCCGACACAATTTTTTAGACATGGTCTTCATCACTTACGGCATAGTCTTCATTACTAATATAGTACCGGCGATGTAAAAAAAAATCGTTTTCAAAGTGAGGAGTCGACAGAGAAAAAGAAAAGAATTTGTAAGGGAATGAGAAATATTTAGTTTTGATTTAGTTTCTATTTGTTTTAAAGGGTAGTTTTTTTTTTGTATTTAAGCCCCTAAGAAATACCCCTTAGAAAAAACTATTGGATGGAGATATGAATTTATATCCCCAATCGTGCTTTCTTTAAAAGGGCTACGGTTTTATTTTTTCTTTCGCAAAAATGGGAGAGAGCGAGAGAGAAGCGGGAAAGGGACGAGCTTTTTAACACTTACGTTATATTGAAAATGCTACGACAAGTGCATAAAAAAAATACCCATATTTGGAGATACTACCCTAGTGCAAAAAAGATAAAATACTAAAATTGTAAATACAAAATTATTTAATGAACGGGGTTCTTTAGACATTTAGAATTCTTTATGAAAGTCTAGCAAAAAAAAAAAACACTTTTGTTATAGGGAGGGGGTTTTAGGATCAAGGGAGTAGGAAAATCGAACTCAACTCACCAAAGTGAAACGAGTCCAAATTATCTACCAAAACGGACAAATTTACCCTTGGATACCACATAAAAATTACAGGATTCCTTCTGAACTCGACGAAACAAAAATTTCAGTTCTTCCTCCCAAATTGGGAGTCCCAACCCACCCAACCGCGAAGAACAAACTTTATCAAAGTCCTCTGAAAATTTCAACCAAATTATCTTTAGGTGTTATTCAAGGTCTTGCACTTTGATAATATTAATTCAGCGAAACGCTTATCTCGAAGCGTGAAGAACAAACTTTAGAAATATATTCACCAAAATCTTCGGTAAATAGTCAACCAAATCATCATCAGATGTTGTTCAAGGGTTGTCTTGTCATGCAACATAACATGTAAATTTTGTTATCATACCTCGTAAGTCTATACTGTATAAATTTTGTATAGGTCTAAGAGCTTAAAGAATATTCCTTAAGCAAAAATATTGTGCGCATAAAGTGGGAGCAGAAGAGTTTCTACAATCAGTATAAACCTAGGGGATTTGTCGAAATCACATTTACTTTGGAAAAAGGAGATACGAACTTATCACGCTATCCAGGTGAACGAGAATCCAAAAACTCCATGGAAGGAAACCTTTTCTCGTTCACTCTAGTGAGCGCAAAAACTAGATGCCTCTTTTTCCAGAGTGAACGGGAACCAGTTGCAAGGTGCAACGAAGAAGAGAAAGAGCACCTTGTTGCTTAGCTCTTGGCAAGGCTTGTGTAAATTTCTTCTTTGTTGTTAGACCTGTTTTTGGCTTTGTTATGACTTCTTTTTTTTTTTTACATAAAAAGGTTAGTTATGGCTTCTTGTTGCACTGTTAGTGGCTTTTAAGTTTGCTGGATGAACTGAACCAAATGCATTTGCCCGGTGATGCAAAATAAAAGTTTTCCAAGAGCACCTCTTTGTTGTATATATTGCGAGACGTAAAAATTAAGAAGATAACTGGTCTCTACTTTATTATTTTATGTAGGTCTCATGATTTTTTTTTTTTTTTTTTTGATGCCCTAGACTAGTGGTCCCTAGACTACATCCAAACTCCTTAAATTGGAGAGGATTTCAAAGAATTACAGGTTCAACCCCTACCTCCATGCAGATGGGAGGGAGCATGCCAACCACCGGACCACTTGGTGATTGGCAAGGTCTGTTGATTAACTCTCCCACATTAAGAGATGGGAAAAATATTTGGTAACATCACAAAGTTATCATATTTTGACTTGGTAATCAAATGAAATCTGCTCAGAATGTGTAGTCATTAATCATGTGATGACACTATATATATGGCAGACAAACATAGCTCATTTTTTTAGAGGATCATCTCTCTTGATTAGTTGTCCCGCCATTTTAATCTTTTTTAGAGTATCATGCATATTTTTTTCTTCCAAATCCTTGCCCATTTAGAAAATGTTCCTTAAATTCGAGATGTTAGGAGGACACTGAATAATATATGGGTATAAGATAAGTTTCTTCATTACTAGAGAGAGCACCAAATGGAACAATCTTAACATCATATTTAGTGTGATTTATAAGATTAAACAATCAAAACTGGAAGAAGAAGAAAAATTGACATTGGCATTGGAACTTTATATTTCACAATCAGTAAAATGGCAGCGAAATGTTCTATTTCACCATCACTCTGGTGGTAGTGAAATGTTGGATTTCACAATCACTTACGTGGTAGAGAAATCGGGTATTCACCGCCTCTCATATTGTGAACGTGAATGTTTTATTTCTCTTCTCCTGCTACGAACGAACCAAGCTTTCAAAGACTGAATTTTTCTTGTGATAAACATACATAGAAATAAGAAAGAAACGTGATTTAGTCATTCGGGTACCAGAGATTTTTCATTTCCAGCAAACTCGGTACATTTGAAGACATAATATCACAAAAAAATTTCATTTGATTTGGCTTTGAAGATGGTTCTCAGCCTTCAAAATCAAGATATTCATCAACTAATTCTGGTGATATAGTGTTCAAAATTTTGATGATTGTAAATTAAACGAATAATCATAGATGAAATCGTGGTTTGCGGGTTTATGATTATTCTTCGTTAATGGTAAGAAGAAGTAAAGAGAAAAGGTTAGTCTTTTGTTTTGAAACCTGCACGAGTTTTGCGCGAGGGTGTTTTTGTCCGACTCATAATAAAGTAATGAACAGGTTATGGTAGGTGAGTGGAGTACGAGTTTTCCACTCCTTTGATCCAAAAACCCCCTCCCTATAACAAAATTGTTAAAAAAAATCTTTATGAAACCTATTAAACTACGGAAGTGATACACATCCCGCGGGCCTAATCTCGTGGGTTGTCCCGCAAGAGAGAAAGAAGGAGAAGACCTAGTGACCCGACGGATTTGCAGGGCTGGATTTAGTGTAGATCCCACCCCCTTGTTTCACATCGGTACAACCCGTGAGGTTGGGCCCGTGGGATATAAATCATTTTCGATTAAACTAATCAGGAGTCAGCAACTGGGTTCAGGACACAGTGGTAAATTATGAACCATTACAACAACGGACAGATTGGACAATGCAAAGCACCGGTTAGGTCGAGATTGGCCCCGCCCTATTTGAGAATCTCTCTTTAAGTTTTATTTTTAGGGTATTCAAAAGCTAGCTTATAGGTCCCAGTGACTTCTTTATTTTCTTTTTTTTGGTACTTGACTTTATTAGACGAATCAATGAATTCTTGGTCAAGTGGTTTCATAGAAAGCTATCAATACAGTGATAAGCTACTACCTGGTTAGGGTGATCAGTAGATTCAGTAAGTACATCAACCAGTTAAAGCAATGGATAACATTTTAGTAGGAACGGAAACATGAGTTATGGTTGTTTTGGCAGTCGGCGTAAAAAAGTTTGTGTAAAAACAGGTACTTAGCTCAGCTGGTCATCCACGTTCCCCAAAATTTCATGCGTTACAGGAGGTACCAGGTTCGAGCCCCCAATGGCGTAATATTGCAGAAATTAACATGGAAGGTAGAGTTAGTTTGCCCCCTTGTGACACAATCTCAAATTTCCATCCGCTTCGCTTCCTTGGATAGGTTCTTAATGAGGCTTCTTTGGTAGGTTAGGCAACAACAACCTGTTCTAATTAATTAATAGTTTTATATTGTTGGAGTTTAGCTTGTTAGGCTTCCAACTAGTTAATATAATACTCTTTATCAAATAATAAAAAATTAAGTAATTCTAAAATTTCATTTTAATTTTCACAGTCCCCATTTCGATGGGGAATAAATTAAGTAAATATTTAAATTTAGAAATCTGCTCTCTTCGTATTTAAGAAATCCAATATGGGTTCATTTTTCTTTAGTGTCTCTATCATGGTTCAATTTCGTAAGTGTCTTTATCAAACGAGCGTAGATAAACGGATGATAATTATTTAATTTGGACCATTATTTTATCTTAACAAAATGGAATGCTATTTACGTAAGCTTTTTTAAAAGTTAATTAGCAATATGTGCATTTTTGTTGTATGTTTTAAGTTATCTTATCTAGTTGGTCTTTGACTCTTTGCATTGCGTCTGAATGTTGAAGTTCGATTAGCAAATGATTTCATATCTTGTTCTTCTGTGTACGTTTGGTCGAGAACAGTCATTGCGTTTTGAGGATTTGTGTCCGTTTGGATCACAATCCTAGTTATTGTTTTTTTTTCCAAGATGACAAAGTCATTGGATAATGATACCAACCGCCGATTCAAATCTGTCTTACTAGCAATTACAAGGTACATGATCGACGGAAGTGATAGACATCCCGCGGGCTCAATCCCGCGGTTGTCTCGCAAGAAACAAAAAAACAGAAACCAAATGACTCGGCGGATTTGGAGGGGTGGGTTTTGTGTGAGTCCCACCGCCTTGTGTCACAGCGGGATAACCCGCGGGATGTAAATCATTTTCGTAGGATCGAACCTCTAAATTTTCTACGAGATTTTTCATGTTTTTACGTAGTCGGACTACTGAAGTTTCTTTTTTTATCAGTAAATAATTAGAAATAGATGAATTTCGAAGTCTGCGTCCATTTAAGTATCATCACCAATAAAATACACAAAATTAAAATAAACATTGCACATTTGATATTATATGTTATTTCAAACTTTAAACGCAAATTAAGTTCATAAACATAGTCTACGTACATTAATCACCTTATTAGCCGATGAAAAATAAACATATTCTTTTCTCTTCTTTTTACTCATCATCAGCAAGCTGGATGATGCAGTGCTACTTTTGACCTAAAAAGAGCCATGCATATATGGCTATTCAAGCAACCGGTGTCTCTCCATCCATCTATCTTTCTATCTACCTTCTGTCAGTTTGACAACTCAAGTAAGCGGCCAGGTAGCTACAACTCTACAACGTTAGGTTTTCATTCGACTTGAAGCATGCATTTAGCTTCATCCATTGGGCAACGCGTGTAAGTATACGTGTTCGCAGCTGCATTTAAGAAGAGCCAGTAGTTAATTCACTTGATCTCAAAGCAGATAGATAGATATTACTTGAGATATACAGTTTATGATGGAGTGATTGACAATGGAATGGACGTTGGATTGGACGACACAACCTGTGGTGCTTAATTCAGCCGCATTAATGCATGTTTATTTTATGGTTCACATGACATGCCAACGCCAAAATATCTCGGGCTAGTCTGCATCACTGCTTGGGACAAGTATTGTTACTCTTAATACCACGACTCACAAGTTTGAGGTGCACCTTGCAAACTATCCGACATGCTCTCTAGTCTCTCCGTTGCTTGTAGCTATCATGGCACGTTGCTTGTAGCTATCATGGCATATAGTTTAGATCCAAGCTAATATAAGCTAATATAGCCCAAGAATAAAGTGTGATTTTGCACAGGAATAAGTATTTCTTTCTTTTTTTTTAAAATGGAATTTATGCTATTTTTTTAAATGGAATTTATGCTTTAAAAGAGTTTATTAAAGGAAAGGAAAAATGTGATGGAGTTTGAGGGAGGATGGTCAAACCGTAAATAGGGAAAATGGGATATATGCCCAAGAAAGTGTTGTCAATTGTTTGAGTGGATGGGGTAATATATGGATATGGGCCAAATGGACAGTCAAAAAAATATATTTATACGGACCATTATATATATATATATATATTTTTTTTATCTTTTTCCATTTACCATCACGAACCTCTCTTTTTTTTTTCGTTATCTTTTTCCTCTTCCCCATCAAAACCAGAACCAAGCTTCCTCCAAGATCTCTACCATCATTATTGACAAAAAAGACCATCATCGTCACCACCACAACCACTA
Organism: Papaver armeniacum; assembly: GCA_023531295.1. NCBI lineage: Eukaryota > Viridiplantae > Streptophyta > Magnoliopsida > Ranunculales > Papaveraceae > Papaver > Papaver armeniacum. Next base: position 37,512 of record JAJJWW010011711.1, on the reverse strand, counting down.
ACGCCGAACTCTCTTGGATTCACCATCGCCGCCATCACCAATATAGATATCAATTGGATTGCAAATCGTAACCGGCACTACTAAATGAACTTCGTCATCGACACAACCACCACCATTACCTATTGTGATTTATGTTCTTCATTTCGCTAATTTATTGAAACGAATTGTATTATGTTGTTATCATCCATTAATTCAAGACGAATACCCGTAAGTTTCTTAACCCTAATTCATGTTTTTGATTTAATTTTAGGAAACATGTTTTTTAATTGAAATGTTGAAATACAAATGAAATATAGGCTAGAGATGTTGTTTGATTGTCATTAATATATAATCTTGTTTGAAAATGGTTATGAGATTTAGTTTAAAATTGGTTTCAACTAGGCTTAAAATGAATTGAGATTTTTGGTTGTGTGTTCATTTTACAAAGATATGTGTACTCATATAGTCTATTTTGAAACTGTTTTCATCCATTATGTTAGGATGAAAACCAGTTTCATCATGTTTTGGATTGAGCTCAAATTATTTTCATCCATTTTATACTAAGATGAAACCGGTTTCATCAAACCAAGTTCATCCTGTTTTTGATTGAGCTGAAATTGACGTTATCCATGTTATACTAGGAGGAAACTAGTGTCATCCTGTTTTGGATTGAGCTGGGATTATTTTCATTCATGTTTTCCCCTACTCTCATTCTAAGTAACAAATAAAAATCAAGTATTGATCTAGATATGTTGTTTATGATTGTCATAGAGCTAATGTAGTAATGATATAGTTTGTTTTGATATTATTTTAATTTCCTTTACGCTTGTACTTGGATGAAACTTGGTATCATCCTTTTTCGGATTGAGCTAAATTGTTTCATCTAAATTTAAACAAGCATGAAACTGGTTTCATCTTGTGTTTCCATTGGATACAACTGATTATATCTTGTATATATTAATGAATTAAACTGATTTCATCATGTGTTGCATTAATCATCTCCCAGATCTTCTTTTCTTTCGATCAGATTCAAATTCTCCAACCTTGCTCTGTTCTTATTAATTTGTTTTCCATTGGATCCAGACTCATCCAAGAGTCGCTTCAAGGGTTTGTTGGAAAAAGTATGGTGGCAACAAGATGCAGCATCAGCATTTGCTTCATCTGTGGTACAATCCAAATCAGAAGATATCAAACGCCGTGGGTTTGGGACGAAATGTGAGATATGGTTATCATTCTCAGGTCCTGATAGAATTGGAAAAAAAAAGAAGAAGATGGAATCAACACTAGCAGAATTCATACGCAGACAAAGTCCTGTTACAATTCGCCTTGGTTTACGTTCGGATGAGTAGAAGAATCAAATATGAGCTTAAACTACAAGCTTAGCTTCAGATGAAAATGTGGCCGTGAAGCTTGTTTTAGTGAAGAAAGTTCAAAGAATGGTATTCTAGGTAAAATTATTTGTTTTTACTTTTATTTTTTTGTGCAGAATACCAAAAATAGATAATTGAAAATTTTTTTAGATCCTGAGCATTTAAACAATATCAAACTTTACATGTCTTTTTCGCCCAGGAATTATTGTTTCAGGGATGTTGGACTAATTTTGTGGCATAAATAACCCAACAAATCAAAACACCCTCCAATTGCCTCCAAAAGAACTTGAGATGACGAGTAGCCGTTGAACCAGATTTAGAAGACCAAAGAATACAACTCCCACAATTTTGTTCTGTGGATGCGTAGACATTTCATCCATATTTTTCAGTATATGTAAATATAATGTGCAACTATTTTTTGATACATTCATCTGTAAGCAGATGCATAAACAGGGTCGTCTTACCGTTTTGGAATGCTCTAGGCAACTTAAAATATGGAGCCTTTATATCGGTTACTGAATAAGAGACATAGTAACATTTTTAGGTTAGGGGACATACATTTATATATTTAAAGTGATAATTTTGAACCGGCTATGCGGCCGAAGGCCGTCCAATTTTTTTAGCTTTTTTGGTTGAATTTTGGAGTTCTAAGCTTTGAAATTAGCATAAAATAGGCCTCAATTAATAATGGTTGTATAGCTATTTTAAAATTTTAGTAACAACTATAAGTGTCACAGCTTTTCTGTACTTTGTGTAACTGTAACAAAATGAATAACTGACACTTATAACTGACCCATATTACCTATAATTATAAAAAAACTAAAAATTTTGGGCCCCCAACTAGTTGGGGCTCTAGGCAGCCGCCTATACTGCCTAATGCATAAGACGCCATGCCAATAAACAATCTGTTATTTTGAGGAGTATATATAGACACCATGCCAAAAGGCAAAAATAATAAAAATAAAATACAATTTTTGATTTTTGATGTATGTAAAATTTAACAACGGATGCATATACAACATGCGCAGATAATGTGCAATGAGTGCACATATAACATGCAATCATATGTTCAGTGGATGCATACACAACACATGCAATCATTTTTATGAGAATATCAAAAATAGTTGTTTTTTAGGACAGACCACAGTATCATATATGCATCTTCTTTTTTTTCTTCAGTGAGTGCATATATAACATGTAAGAAACCATGCATCGATTTTACAAGTGCAAGCATAAGCAGTATTCGTGTTCCGTCGACGGATACATACATGCCAAAAATCCGAATTGTTATCCTTTTACTTGTGCATCCATTTTTCAGTAGATCCGTACTCAAAATACAACAATTTTGTTAGTGGATGCATATACAACATGCAGTAGTCATTTGTCTAATGGATGTATATACAACATGTAAGTATGTTCGGTAGGTTTTAATAATTAAAAAGTTTATGGGCCTAGAAATAATATTCTGATCGGGCGGGCTTGACAGTAACAACATTCGAGGAGTGTGACTTTTCATTTTTGGTCTATTGCGGAAAGTGTTATATGAAAATAAAGTGAGATGGGAACTTCAATCCCTCGTTCTAGACATCATTACTATCTTAAGCAAGCACACTCTCTGGTCTTGCAAGTTTATTAGTAGGAAGCAGAATAAACCAGCGGATTTGCTGGCAAAACACTCTAGGAAATTTCATATTAGCAGTTCTTGGATGCATTATCCGCCAAACTTCCTTATTACAGCTTTGAATGCTGATAACTATTGTGTACTTGGTTCAAATTCTTAATATATTTATCTCTTTGCATCAAAAAAAAAAAAAAAACGTCATCTCTAAGAGCTTCTCCAATGGTGGTTGTGTGTGTTTCCTAGGTGGCAACATAAACAAGACATCCTCATTCCAATTTTTCCTTAAGTTTAGGGAGGAAAAATAGTTCATCTCCAATGGTATTGTTCGTGAAGTTTTGTGGATTAAATGTAAATATTATTTTTAGTAGTTTTTAGATTTTATTAGAGCTAAATATAGTTATTTAATATATTGGGATTAATTTAGGTAAGCAAAAGCTTACAAGGATAGCTTGACATTGTCAAGTTGAATGTCTAAAACTCGACATTCAGAGCTTCTCCAATGGAATGTATGTGAAGAAAATGTCTAAGTCCACATAGGATAGACATTCATTTTTCCTAAAATTCTTCTCCAACCTCAATTTCTTAAACCAATGTGAAGATGACATGGCTTACTATTTGTTAGACATTGTCAAGCTATCCTAGTAAGCTTTTGTTTACTAAAATTAATTCAAATATATTAAATAACCATTTTTAGCTCTAATAAAATCTAAAAGTTACTAACAATAAAATTCACATTTAATCCATAAAAAATCACAAACGACACCATTGGAGATGAACTATTTTCTCCTCCTAAATTTAAGGAAAAATTGGAATGAGCATGTCTTATTTACATTGCCACATAGGAAACACACACAACCACCATTGGAGAAGCTCTCACCTTGACAATGTCTTACAAAAGTGAAGCCATGTCATCCTCACATTGATTTAAGAAGTTGGGATTGGAGAAGAATTTTAGGGAAAATGAATGTCTATCCTATGTGGACTTAGACATTTATCTTCACATACATTCCATTGGAGAAGCTCTAACTAATTCTGCACCACAAGTTCTCTAGGTTAAAATCACAACAACGTCAAGAAAAACTCCATGAATCCAGTGTTGTTTTCAATATGTATGTTATAGATTAAAATCCAAATAGTTCCAGTTTCTTCAATTTCATCTTCAAAATCCTTGGATTTTCGGATCCTAAACATTAATATTTCCTTGATTGATTAAGATTTGAAGGATTAAGAAGAAAGATCTATCTCCACTTCAAATCGATCAATCAAATATTGTCTTGATAGATTCAGAAACCCATTTGTTTTAATCATCACAATGAGTCTTAACTAATTCATTCTTATCTACCTTAACAGATATGTGCTATATTATGGTTTCATCAACTGAGAAGATGATATTCTCATCATCAATCAGAAATAGATATGTAGGTTGAAATTCTTTAGGACGAATCGGACGATGATTTTCTTGAGTTGCGGAAGTTAACATTTGTTGCAGGGGAGGAGGCGCAGGCGACACGAAATAAATGAGATGGGGTTCTAAACTGAGCAGTAAGATGACTTGGTTTACTTTGATGGCGTGAAACTTGGGAACAAACACCTTAGCGCACAACTATACTTGCCACATAAGATCGGATGTCAAAGGGTTGTTACCTAGTTGTTCAAGTAGCAAAACCGCATTGCTAGTGCAAAAAAACCAATATCTATTGAATGTGGATATCATTAAAATCCATTATTTATTGGATTACATGCAGATATCAAATGCATAATCTGCCAGGTATTAGATAAGATGTGGACGATGCTAAAACTGAACCAGTGTGGGCCACAAAGAGCGACTCCAGTGGAGATATACAAAATAACGTATCTGATGGCTTATGTGGATGGGAAAACTCATTTTCTCATAGCGGGAAAATAATATGTCGGTAATGTGTGAGTCGGTCTTCCATTTTTGAGACAATCATCCCAGGTTGAGCTAACGTTCGGTGAAACATGGGCCGAGCGTCGGATGAATTAGAGCCGATCGTTTCAACCATTAACGACAATACTATGGTGATATGTATCACTCCCCCTTAGTAAATACTTCATCTCAACATGAAAACCACTCCCCCCTTACATAATGATCCGTAAACCATATGTATTTGTAGTATGAAAGTACACATTAGTTCTCCCCCTTTTTGTCAATATAAATTGGAAAAGGTACGAAAACTAGTGGGATCCTCATGAAATTTTCATAGAGATACTTCATGACCAAAACAGAATAACATACCAACTTATTTAGATGGAATCATATAGCCGAAGCTAAATTCATTCATCAAGGAGTTTATAAAGATACAAGATAACCCCTACAATATTCCACAGCCGCACTCCCCACAAATATTTGGCACTTAAGCACAAGTTCAAAAGAACTCTCCCCATAAAAATGTCATTCTCGAAAGAACAACAAGAGCGACCTTACTTTTTACGAGAAAAGCAGGATTTCTCTGGAAATAATCAAATCACATGAGAACATGAATTTGTATCAAAAAATCACAATTGAATTAGCCATAAAAATGATCAATTCAATTGGCCATGCTCAACATAAGAGAACTTATGGAGCAACACAGTATATGCACAAAAATGTGGATCATGGAAAGACCAATACTGCGTGGGTACAACAACCACACCCATCAATTCGTTTGGAAATCTGAGAGGACTTACTCCTATATAATTTCTGGAGAATCAACTTGAACGGTACCAAAGATCAATGTTCAAGTGCCAATCAATTTAAATCAACAACCAAAGGTTGGATTATCTAATTGATTGATCTTAACGCACAACCTGTGATATTTCAATTATATAACAAAATATAATACGGAAAAGAAATAACATAGACACCAGAATTTGTTAACGAGGAAAACCGCAAATACAGAAAAACCTCGGGACCTAGTCCAGCTTTGAACACCACACTGTATTAAGCCGCTACAGACACTAGCCTACTACCAATGAACTTGACCGGACCGTAGTTTAACCCTAATCAATATCACACTGGTTCAAGGTACAGTTGCGTTCCTTACGTCTCTGATCCCAGCAGGATACTACACACTTGATTCCCTTAGATGATCTCACCCACAACCAAGAGTTGATACAACCCAAAGTCGAAAACTTGATAAAAAAATCTGTCTCACACAAAAAAGTCTATTAGTATAGATAAATCTGTCTCCCATAGAAATACCTATGAGTTTTGTTCCGTCTTTTGATAAATCAAGATGAACAGGAACCAATTGATAAACCTGTCTTATATTCCCGAAGAACAGCCTAGTATTATCAATCACCTCACAATAATATTAATCGACTAGAAAAAAAAAGATATTGTGGAATCACAAACGATGAGACGAAGATGTTTGTGATTACTTTTATCTTGCCTATCTGAGATATTAATCTCGAGTCAATTATTTCAATTGTACTCAACACGATGGAAGATGCAAGATCAGAACACGCAACTACAGAGAAAACAGTTGGGTCTAGCTTCACAATCGCAATGAAGTCTTCAAGTTGTTAACCTACAGGGTCTCGATAGAAACCTAAGATTAAAGGAGAATCGACTCTAGTTATGCAACTAGTAAAACACAGAAGTGTGGGGATTAGGTTTCCCAGTTGCTAGAGTTCTCCTTTATATAGTTTTCAAATCAGGGTTTGCAATCTAAGTTACCTTGGTAACACAGCATTCAATATTCACCGTCAGATGAAAAACCTGATTCAACCAAGCTAATATCTTTCAACCGTTAGATCGAACTTAGCTTGTTACACACAAATAAAATGTACCATCATTTAGGTTTATGTAACCGTACCTAAACGTGTACACCATGTTGGTTCAATAATAGTTAACAGAGGTTAGCCATATGAATACTCTCATATCAACCTTGTTCATCTTAACCATAACTAGTTCAAATGACTCAAATGAAACTAGTTAAAGAGTTGTTCAATCGCTATATTCTCATAGAATTATACAAGAACACAATTGAAGTAAAATCGGTTTGATTCACTCGAATCAATTCATGAACATTATAGCCACGGTTTTCAAAGATTGCATTCCTTATTTTTTAAATGTTTAAGTTCATGAACATAACCGATTTTAGAACTTTAACCTTCAAGTATGCAAACCTGTACGCATACTTGAAATACCCGGACCAAAATTGGTTTTCGCCAGTACGCAAACGGGTACGCGAACTTCCAATTCCAACAGAAATATTCCAACATGAATTACGTCAGTACGCGAACGGGTATGCATACTTAGGTTCCCGGATTTTTCAAGCCAACAGGTACGCGTACGGGTACGCATACTATGGTTCCCGGACATAGATTTCATATGTGCAATAGTACACAACATGACATATCCAATAATGGTTAAGTTTTCTAAACTCTTATTTCAATCATTGAAACTTTCTCAGAGGATGACAATAGCTGTTTTCACACACTAGTAGCATCAAAGCAATTTTCAAGTTATTGAAATAATCATAACGAAACATTCCAAGTTTACATCAAATGATTGTATCACACAAACCAAGTAAGATGTTGCTCGGCAATTTTGACACAATAAGATGATCTTGGTCGAAGCGAAAGCTTACCAACAAATATTCCGAGAATATGTAACCGAGTTACACTCAGCTCGAAATCTCAAATGTGTATAATAGAAAACTATTTTATAACACGACTTATGTCTCAATATAGAAGATAGAGTATAAATAGACTTTCCAAGTGATAGATGAGTTTCAGTCTCCACATACCTTTAGTCGATGAAGTTCCAAAAGCTCTCCTTAGTAGTTCTTCGTTTTCAAATGATGAACGCCTTGATTCTAAGGCTGAACTACACAACCTATGTCCTAGTCCGAGACATCTATAAGTAGACTAGAAATCAAGACTTATAGTTTTGATCACTAACATTGACAAACATGCTTGAGATAGAAATGCATTCGAGTTCGACCGAGCAGTGCTCTAACAATCTCCCCCCTTGTCAATTTTGGTGAAAACTATCAATACATATGGATTATAAAATAAATAAAACTTTGTAGCTTCTCCTTGGCATCTTCAACACGACTCGAAATCTTCGTCACTTCCAAGTACTCCATGATCCTAAACGTGTTCAACTCAGCATCATAGTTGTTGAAGATCTGTAGCAATAACAATGAGAAAACAAATGCTCTCAATTATTGTTATACAGTGTCATAGTATCATTACACAGCATCAAAGTTCAATTGTATCACAACTTTGACAACAATATTATGGTGATATGTATCACTCCCCCTTAGTCAATACTTCATCTCAACATGAAAACCACTCCCCCTTACATAATGACTCGTAAAGCATATGTATTTGTAGTAAGAAACTACACATTAATTCTCCCCCTTTTTGTCAATATAAATTGGAAAATGTACGAAAACTAGTGGGATCCTCATGAAATTTTCATAGAGAAAATTCATGGCCAAAAGAGAACAACAGACCAACTTATTTAGATGCAATCATATAGCCAAAGCTAAATGCATTCATCAGGGAGTTTATAAAGATACAAGATAACCCCTACAATATTCCACAGCCACACTCCCCACAAAGATTTGGCACTTAAGCACAAGTTCAAAAAGAACTTTCCCCCATAAAATGTCATTCCCGAAATAACAATAAGAGCGACCTTACTTTTACGAGAAAAGAAGGATTTCTTTGGACATAATCAAATCAAATGAGAACATGAATTTATATTAAAAATCACAATTGAATTAGCCATAAAAATGATCAATTCAATTGTCCATGCTCAACATAAGAGAACTTACGGAGCAACACAATATATGCACAAAAATGTGGATCATGGAAAGACCAATACTGCGGGGGTACAATAACCATACCCATCAATTCGTTTGGCAATCTGAGAGGACTTACTCCTATATAATTTCTAGAGAATCAATTAGACAGTTAGACTCAATCTAGAGAAAAGTATATACAAGAGTTTATATCTCAGTTTCACAATGTAATCAACGAATCAAACATACAGAAATCCACGAGCCTGATTATTATGTGAAACAACTTGAACGGTACCAAAGACCAATGTTCAAGTGCCAATCAATTTAAATCAACAACCAAATGTTGGATTATCTAATTGATTGATCTTAACACACAACCTGTAATATTTCAATTATATAACAAAATATAGTGTGGAGAAGAAATAACACAAACACCAGAATTTTGATAACGAGGAAAACCGCAAATGCAAAAAAACCCGGGACCTAGTCCAAATGTTGAACACCACACTGTATTAAGCCGCTATTCTGGACACTAGACTACTACCAATGAACTTGGACCGGATCAGTGTTGAACCCTAATCAATCTCACACGATTCAAGGTACGATTGCGTTCCTTACGTATCTAATCCCAATGAGGATACTACCACTTGATTCCCTTAGCCGATCTCACCCACAACCAAGAGTTGCTCGACCCAAAGTCGAAGACTTGATAAACAAATCTGTCTCACACAGAAAAGTCTATTGGTATAGATAAATCTGTCTCCCACAGAAATACCTATAAGTTTTGTTCCGTCTTTTGATAAATCAAGGTGAACAGGAACCAATTGATAAAGCTTTCTTATATTCCCGAAGAACAGCCTAGTATTATAAATTACCTCACAATAATCTTAATCGACTAGCGAAACAAGATATTGTGGAATCACAAACGATGTGACGAAGATGTTTGTGATTACTTTTATCTTGCCTATCAGAGATATTAATCTCGAGTCAATTATATCAATTATACTCAACACGATAGAAGATGCAAGATCAGAACACGCAACTACAAAGAAAATAGTTGGTTCTGGCTTCACAATCCCAATGAAGTCTTCAAGTCGTTAACCTATCGGGTCTCGATAGAAACCTAAGGTTAAAGGATAATCGACTCTAGTTATGCAACTAGTAACACACAGAAGTGTGGGGATTAGGTTTCCCAGTTACTAGAGTTCTTCTTTATATAGTTTTCAAATCAGGGTTTGCAATCTAAGTTACCTTGGTAAAAAAGTATTCAATATTCACCGTTAGATGAAAAACCTGATTCAACCAAGCTAATATCTTTCAACTGCTAGATCGAACTTAGCTTGTTACACACAAATGAAATGTACTCATTTAGGTTTATGTAACCGTACCTAAACGTGTACACCATGTTGGTTCAATAATAGTTAACCGAGGTTATCCATATGAATACTCTCATATCAACCTTGTTTATCTTAACCATAACTAGTTCAAATGACTCAAATGTAACTAGTTAAAGAGTTGTTCAATTGCTATATTCTCATAATTATACAATAACACAATTGAAGCAAAATTGGTTTGATTCACTCGAATCAATTCATGAACAATATAGCCACGGTTTGCAAAGATTGCATTCCTTATTTTATAAATGTTTAAGTTCATGAACATAACCGATTTAGAACTTTAACGTTCAAGTATGCAAACGTGTATGCATACTTGAAATACCCGGACTAAAATTGGTTTTCGCCAGTACGCAAACGGGTACACGAACTTCCAATTCCAGCAGAAATATTCGGACATGAATTACGTCAGTACGCGAACGGGTATGCATACTTAGGTTCCCGGATTTCTCAAGCCAGCAGTGCAGCGTACGTGTACGCATACTATGGTTCCGGACATGGATTACATATGTGCAATAGTACACAACATGACATATCCAATAATGGTTAAGTGTTATAAACTCTTATTTCAATAATTGAAACTTTCTTAGAGGATGACAATAGCTGTTTTCACATACTAGTAGCATCAAAGCAATTTTCAAGTTAATTGAAATAATCATAACGAAACATTCCAAGTTTACATCAAATGATTGTATCACACAAACCAAGTAAGATGTTGCTCGATAATTTTGACATAATAAGATGATCTTGGTCGAAGCGAAAGATTGCTAACACATATTCCGATAATATGTAAGCGAGTTACACTAAGCTCGAAATCTCAAATGTGTATAATTGGAAAACTATATCATAACGCGACTTATGTCCCAATATAGGATATAGAGTAGAAATAGACTTTCCAAGTGATAGATGAGTTTCAGTCTCCACATACCTTTTGTCGATGAAGTTCCACAAGCTCTCCTTAGTAGTTCTTCGTTTTCAAATGATGAACGCCGTGAAGTCTAAGGCTCAACTACACAATCTATGTCCTAGTTCGAGACATCTATAAGTATACTAGAAATCAAGACTTATAGTTTTGATCACTAACATTGACAAACATGCTTGAGATAGCAACGCATGTGTGACTTTTTCTCGGGTTTAAGTGAACCCGTTAACCCAACTTTGGACTTAGAGTGCCTCAAAGCGTGTTATGGAGTGCCTTTAACACTCTTGGATTATCCCTTGTGAGCATTATGTGTCTACTTAGTAGAAGATTTGGTAAAATAAGAAATTTTAGCATGCAAGACACTTGGCTTACATGAGTAGCAAGGGACATTTGAGTAATTTGCATGACCCAAATTAAAATGGCGTGACCAAAAAGAACTCAAACTTCTTTTCTTCTCTAATGTTCACCTTCTCAAATTGAAGTTCTTTATGGATTGTCTAAAAAAAACAACAGGAGTTTAACGCTTAGGAATCATGAAGATTGGAACTAGAATGAACTTTATAAGGTAGGGGATATCTTTCTTTTGGATTAAAGTTTGATTTGATATTGCCCTAATTGTGTTTGGATCTGTTTGGTTGAATTGAGTTTAGATTGTTGAAGTTTATTTGGTTTAAATCCATGGGTAGATATCTAAGAACATCAATTCCATGCTTTGATAGTTTAATTTGATAAGTTTGAAAATTGGGGTTTATGTTGTGGAATTGAGAAATTTTCATCATAGCTCATAAGATTTGTAAATCATTGAATTGGGTACTTTATTAGAATCATGAATTACAGTAAAATCGATTTGGTTGTAGAAATTTTGGAATTTCTTACGAGTAATTCGTATTTGAACATCTTGTTTACAACAACGTAATGAACCCTAAAATGTCAGTTTTAGTTATGTTAATAACTTTAGATCCAGTGTTGGATTGTGATGAAATTCGAGTATGTTCTAATAAAATTTCAAGACAATCGGATTCGCAAATACAATTACAAAAGTTTGGATAGATTGAGATTTGATTAGCTGGATTCAAACTATGGACAACCCACTATTTGTAGTGTTACTCAATATCCGTTTATCGGATGAACCCGAATTTTAGTATGATGTTAGTATGTATGTAGGTGACCTCTTTTAGAAAATTCATGAAGTTACGATCATTTTAGGTCCCCTAAAGTAATGGAAAACTTTGTCTTGAAATCTGTGTATTGACAAAGAAGGCGATCAGTTTGTAAAGCGTGTATCTCTTTAATAGACCGTTAGAACTTGTTGAGTTTTTGATGTGTTGATAATAATGGAGTATCAAGACTATGGTTTAAATTTCAAAGGGATCAGGCAATGTTTACTTTTACATATATTGGATCAACTAGGACTGCGATTTGTAGAGTAGTCATAGGCTTGTTTATATCCAATATAACGGTCAATGGTAAATAGTGAGCATATGAACCTGTTTTAATGTTCAATGAGGTTAGATAATTATAATTTATACTTTCTTTTATCTTGGTAGCGGATGTGATGATGTGGGTACTATCTTTCCATTGTATAAGATTGTTAGTACTTAGTGACAATGATTGCTGGTATAGCTATTATAGTCAGTCTTTGTAATGCCAAGACTCAAACAAGAAAACATGTGTGTTAGCATTTCCACCTACATTTAGAGTTCTTGAAAGTATCCATGTGATATGGTTGTTAGTTAGTCGAACGTTGTGCTGGTTAATTAGTGACTTATTGTCCCTTTCTGTATCATGTTGGTAAAGCATGTGAGTCTTCATTTGTGATTGTAGGCAACAGTTGTGACTACCACCATTAGATAATGGCTTGTTTCCGGGTTGGTTCTTTTCATTTGAATAGTATGTACATAATTAAATTAGATTGTAGTGCTGGTATGTACATTTGTGTTGTGAGCTTTCTACGTGTCAAGTAGAATGTTCTGAACCTGTAGTTGAATGGATTGTTCCTTTGTACTCCCAGGATTGGCAGGTAATCCTAGTTCATATATTTTTCCTATGATTATGGACTAGTAATTTAAATAATTAGACTACTTGGATGTATCAGAATTACCCCCTGTTGGCACAACAACAAGTGTTATTTATTATAGTTTCAAATGATACGATTTATGGGCGATTTGGACGAGAGAGTATAGTATCGGTGGATAAATCCGGGCATGTTGATAATATTGGTGCTTTATATATCTTGGTGTGGTTCAACCCTTATATTGACAGATGTCAGTTGCTTTAGGGTTTAGCATTAGAATATTCACGAGGTATTCTGAGACTTGACCTCCTGTATGTTTTGATGTTAAAGTTAAGTACGGTTAGCTTGAACACTAAAGTAAATGTTGCCAGTTTTCAACTCTCTTGCATCATGTAACATAATGATTGGTTTGTTGGATTACATTTCAATGTTAGTCAAGTTGTGTAGTTTACGAATTGAATATGTGTTGCTTAATACAATACAAGTTGGCTTGAATATCTCAATGGCAGGGCCTTCGGTAAGATTTAGAAAGTATGAGATGGCCTAATACTATCAACTGTTTGAAGAAATAGGTCGGAGAGTAGCTCCGATGCTTTGAATCACAAAATGATGTATGGGATAGGCTCTATTATGCATTTAAAATGTATGTTTTTGGAAAGGGAAGTTTGATGAGATGTCTGAATTTCAATTACATTATTATAAGTGTACCCAGAAATACAACTGTTTGTACCCTATTAAAATAGTATGTGTGCGTACCGCACAAGCTATTTGATGTCGGTACAATACGGTTTATTGTGGAAACCGGTGGGTTTATTGTGGAAACCCGCATGGCTTATTATGGAAGCCTAACCCGGTTTATTGTAGAAACCGGTGGGTTTATTATGGAAACCCACATGGCTTATTATGGAAGCCTAACCCGGTTTATTGTGGAAACCCGCATGGCTTATTATGGAAGCCTAACCCGAGGTTTATTGTGGAAACCGGTGGGTTTATTAATGGAAACCCGCATGGCTTATTATGGAAGCCTAACCTGGTTTATTGTGGAAACCTAAGTGGGTTTATTGTGGGAAACCCGCATGGCTTATTATGGGAAGCCTAATCGGTTTATTGTGAAACCTAATGGGTTTATCAATGAAACCCGCATGGCTTATTATGGAAGCCTGGATTTGGGTTGTTAGGGGAAACCAAGGGGTTTATTATGGAAACCCACTAGGCTTATTATTGAAGCCCAAGAGTCTTGAATAATTATTTATTTATAATTATTAATGATATTTGAGATAAATCTGGGGATCCTAAATAAAGAGGATAATTATCTTAAATACTTATAATTATTATTTAAGATAAATGAGGATTATGGTAAATATTAGGGTTTATCATGAACTGGATGTTATTTGAGGTTTATACAGATGAGGGAAGTTATTAGGATAACTATCAAAACCCTAAAGCTACATCTATTTCTTTTATATATAGAGGCTAAATCTCAACACAAAAGGGAGACAATTTCTATTCCTTTCTTAACAACCTACTTGCATAGAACTTTTGTTGATTTTAGCATCGAAGTGTCTTTGCAGGTACCCCCCACCATTTTCAATCAACAATTCTTTGGAGAATCTAGTTAACGGCGGCGATTCGATCATCATACACACATCTCGAAGATTGTTGGGGTGATTAATTTTTGCACCAACAACAACAACTGTAGTTTATTACAGTTTTGAGTGGCACTATGCATACAACATAGTTGTAGTTTGTTATTGTCTCGAGCAGGTACAGGTACAGATATATGCTGACGTCTTGTTCATCAATGGATAGTTGCTAAGGTGATGCAATATGCTAGGGATAGTTGTTGGTAAGCAACTCATACTATCCATACTAATTTGGTTACTGCTAAGCTAGAGATAGTTACTGCGATGATAAGTAGTTCATACTATCTAAATACAAAGAAAGACGAACTACGATCGTACTTGATCCCTTCGAGCAACGGAGAGGGTACGTAGGCAGCCGCTATGCGGTTCGGCACAACTATGCAAGGTTGTTCATATCATCTGAAAGTGTTGGTTGTTTCGCTTGACAGTTCATACCATCTATTAGGAGATGATTGCAACCCTAGCAGTTTATAAAATGTTTTGGTAAGAGGTAGTTGCAGTACTGGATGTTCTACTACCTAATAATGAGATGATTGTTGCGTCTTTGAGATAATTCATACCATTTGATAACCATACAGTCCGTGAGACAAGAGATGATTATTACCTTTCAAGGTAATTCATATCATATGCCTCGGCTAGTGAGTTAGGCAATGGTTATTATCGTGCGAGGTAACTTATATCATCTGAAAAGGAATGGTTACCGCAAGGCAGTTCATACCATCTACTGGGCCATAATTGGCACCCCCATTATATCTGGATGAACCGTCTGGGACAGTGAGATTGTCAGGCCCACTGGGGAACCCCACCTATGGGTGGTTACCCGGAAGATCGTTTCGGCAACGATGGCCGGTAAACAGAACTACCCTGACATTGGCACTGGCCATTCCTCACCGTCCGATGCGGTGTGTGTTGTCGAATCCGGGGCACCCCACCACCTCGGCGGCTACTGGAAGACCATTGGCACTGGCCGATGGTGGCTGGTATCCAGAACTACTCTGACAATTCTGACATTTACTTGACCCTTAATCAAATTGGTCCGAAATTTTGAAAGTCTAGTTTCTTGAGTGGCGTATCGTAGAGTCGGGCTGGCCGCCGGTCGTAACTTGGGCCGTTGGAGGCGAAAATTCTCTGTGCCTTTCTGACATGCGAGTTCGACCCCACCGATGCTCTAACACAAAGGATTTTAGGTTATGATGTTCTAGCGGATGCTTGTGATATGTACATTCGTATGGAAAAAATAACAACATACGAAGATCTCGGTATGTTCTCAAAAACTGGCAGATAACTATTTTAATCCACGTTTATTACTAAGGAAGCAACACAAGATGATGTCGACCGAATACTAGTTGAAAATGCAAGAGAGGCTTTCCACAATGCTAGATAGTCTTGATTGCATGCATTGGAGTGTGGCATGGATGTCCATATGCTTGAAAAGGTTAGTATAAGGGCCACTATTAAAAACCAACTTTTTTCCTAGAAGCGGCGGACTTCTTATGATTGTTGGATATGGCATGCTTTGTTTGGACTCCCGGGTTCAATTAACGACATCAATACTTTGCATAAATGTCATTTTTTGAAGAATTGAAGTATAAAGTGTACCAACTGCAAATTCACGGTCAACAACAATAACTATAACATGGGGTATTTTTTAGGCGGATATAATTTGCCAAGCATGGTCAACGTTAGTTCAAGCTAACGCTGAGATAGCCGAACACGATGAGAACCGTGATAGAAGGTATTTTAACAAAAAGCATACGGGGTGTAAGAAGGATGCCAAACGACCATTTGGAATTTGGAAGAGAAAGTACTATGCATATAATTTGTGGACCATATTATTCATTTAAACCAATGGAAACAGAGTTATGCTCACCTGTATCGTTTTGCATTATATGGTAATCGAATAGACCCGACGCGATACCAGTTGGACAAGTTATGCAAACAAAAATTCGAGGAAATAAGTGCAACCCCTTTATTGTGTGCCCACAAGAGATTATAGAATGTTAGAATAGAAAATTCAAAACAGAGGTTTATATTTAAGATTAAGGGAGGATCTTACTGCGCACAGTTAGAATGGATCCATAAGAAAAAACCCTTATAAGATTTAGTTTGTTTTTACTTTACCATTTCAATCATTTCAGTTATATTAATGTAATTTGATTTGTGTAATGTGAATTAAAAAACATTGATATTGAAACTAAATATTACATTGAATTTAAAATTAATAACCAAACAAGTGTAACGGCATTATTATTATTATCCTCATCTAAGGTGTCTTCTTCATCATAATCAATGTCAACTGCTTTCGGGTGTTGTCGTGCCTTTTGGGATGGAATTTCACCAAATTCATCTTGCCAGACTCGTAGTTGTACAGCATTCATCCTTAGCGTGTCCATTCCAATGATTCCTCTCATGAGGGCATTAAACAAATTATGTTCAACCGCCTGACGACCTTTTTTCATTTCTGCGGCCATTTTCTTATGCTCTACTATTTTAACAATATCATTATTTTCTTGTTTTTCAAAAAACTCTTGAAAGTTGAATTTTAAAGTTGATGATTGTACGAAATCTTGAGTTTCCTTTCTGTTTTTTTTGCTCTTTTTTACACACGGCATCATATTTTTCTTCATTTGCATTAACATTAAAGTTATAATTACCATATGGGGATCCGTTAATGTTGGGTTGAGGGTTTGAGTTTGTTTCTGGTGAAGAATAAGGAGATCCAGGTTGTTGAAAATCATTTATAGTCTCGTAAGGTACCTTTGGTACTTGATATCAATTCAACATATCAAGGTTATATCTGTTCAGCTTTCTGAGGATGTGAAAACAAATGTCGTGCTTGAAACTCGAAGTTTTTGTTCTTTGCCATTTTTATTGAGTTTTTCGTTGCCGCAGTTTGGATATTTATGAATTAGTTATTACAAAAAACATAACACGTTATTAAAATCAATTAAACTGTTTGAAATGCGCCTTACCACATCGACTTCAGTGTCTCCGCTCGCTTTCCGACGATTCATTTGCATCATCAACGCTAAATCCAACTGTTCATGTCTTTGTTGATTGTATTAGAATGACTTGAAAACCCATCAGCATCACATCTTTGAATATTCCAAGTTTCCTGACTAAAATGCTTATGAACTTTCCCCTAAAGTGTATCATGTTGTTGTTAAGCACCATTAATAACATTAATTAAGCGTAAATGCTACATAACCTATGCAAATAGCTTTATTTTCATCCAGACTATATGTTAGATCATAACTCGGTTGAACCCACCAAGCGTTGGTATGTCAAGTTCGGTTGTCATATTTTAGTGAATCAAAATCATGTTAAGAGTCGCTTGATTATGTACTAGAGTCAACTTCGTATAGGTTAGCTTGAAAGTATTAGGATATGAGACATTACAAGTATTGCGAAGACTTGAAGAAGTGGAGAAGTAAGAAGCTACAACGACAACACCATCCTTCCACTTGATGTTAGTGATATTTGACTTGAATTGTTTCATTCCCTAACGTATCTTTCAAGTCGTGCATATGGAAAACAAAACTGTGAAGCATGAACACTCTAGATAGACATAGTATTAAGGAATACAATACGAGGTTTATTTCTTAACCATTAAACTTTGTAGATAATACATCGACATAATCGTTTAAATGCTATTGTGATTATGTATGGGTATGAGGTGAGGATTTCATCCTAGGAAACAATGTTTATACATGTGTTTTAAGGAAGTAAGTTCATAAACTTGTTTATGAATCAAAAGGGAAATCGCCAGGCGTTATTGGTATTTTTATTCATTGCATATCTTGTGAACAACCAATATGTGTGATTTAGTATAACCACTCATGACTTGTTTGTGTTCTTGGTAAAACTATTCACAAAGGCCTGACTTATGTATTGGTATGACTTTTATTAGTGAAACCGATCTTAAGTAATCACACAGGATGGTATGATCGAGTTTGTGATTTGTGTTTGACCAACTTTGGGTAAAGGGGAACCGATCCTATGAAGAGGTGCAACACATCACAAAGGGGAATCGATCCTTGTATGAGGTGCAATATTTTTTAGCAGAAAGGGGAACCGATCCTATGAACATGTGCAACACGTTTTAGGCAAAGGGGAACCGATCCTATGGGCATGTGCAACACATATAAGTTAGATACCATATATATATGGGGAACCGATCCTAGTATCTAGTCAACCGAATTTTGGGAAGCTAGTGTGACTATGCACGATTACTCACATGGAGGTAGAACCGAAACTTGTTTTGGTAGAACCGTTAAACTCATGATTTGTGATTGAGTTTTCTTGATCAATCACATAGTTCTTGAAAGTCAGATGAACCAATTCTAAACTTGTTTGGAAGTGTGGCAAATCGGTTTCAAGGTTGTAAGTATGAAAGAGGACTTACAAAGTAAGGATGTCGGCATACTTTGAACACGTGCAGTAATGTTTATCTTTTATTGTTCAAAGTTATTCCTTAATAGCTACAAGAAGAAAATCCCATGATCGAAATATAAATAAGTTAAGAATATTTTATTTAAGGTTTTTAATTTTATTTTAGGAAAGCGAGAATTAGTAATGTGCATTTGGTGCGCGTCGTTACACAACAAATTAATTACTTCTTTCCACACAATTAACTAGTAATATAATGGCAAGGAGTTCGTTCCCACGAAGAGCAGGGAGTTTCTAGTTGTTAAAAGTAACCAAAATGGGGGTTTTTAGATTTTAAATCAAAGCAACTAATAAAAGAAAATAATACTCCCTCCGTTTCTAGAAAAGAGATACTTTCACTTTTTCAATTTGGCCTAAAAATAGGCTAAAATGAAAAAGTGAAAGTATCTCTTTTCTAGAAACGGAGGGAGTAATACTTTGCTATAAATAATAATAAGAAAGATGATTAAGGAATCATTCGCCGTCACTGAACCGAAGCTTAATTAAATACAAATTTATTTCTTGTTTAACTTATCTTGTTACCAAATAGAATAAAGAATAAGCTCTGCTATCCCGGGTTCCTACGCCTTTGGATACGGGCGCTCGACTACTTCGATTCTATCCAACTAACCCACCAAGAATAAGCTCAGTAATAAGGTGTAAATTAGTCGAGTGCTTTACACTCTGTGAATCGGGTTGATCCTATCATCGACGCATAAGCTCGGTCCAACTTACTAGTGTTATCTTTACACACAATTGCTTAACAAAATCCCTTTGTCAGCTCTTGTGATTTACTACTTGTGTAAAGAGTTGATGTGACAATTACACGTATCACACAACCCTAAACTAGTAGAAGAAATATTGATTGGTTAATTTAATTTATCATTTTAAATAACCCCTCAATATTCTTAGGCAATAAAAATAATAAAGATAATCAACAATTTAATAAAACTTAAAATAAACGTGTTTAAAGAAAATAATACTTCATTGTTCAGGACTTTGAAGTCATCCCTAATCAATTAAAAGTTTAGCCACTCATAGCTAGAAAGCACTTGCAAATAAATAAAGAAGAAGGATTTAAAATAAAACTACTCTGTGTTTCTCTCTTCTCTGGCAGCAAATGAAAATGATTCTCGATGAAGAAGTCTAAAAAGAGGTGTGTCCATTTCTTACATTCGAACCCTATTTATACAAGACAATCCCGACATTTTTCCTAACATTCCGTACTCGATATACACACAGAGGCGGTTGAGAAGTTTGTGAAATTATATGGTGTTGATCGAGAGTAACAGAATGCACCCTAAGAAACGTGTATAGGATTCCCAGTCCGTTCGATCACCCCAGGAACCTAGTGATGTATTCAAATTCGAATATTATTGCTGATCAAATCCATCACCATCGTGATCATCATGATGACCAACATTAACAACATCCATGTTCTTCGTGTTCATAATCAGGAAGAAGAAGAGGTGCCCTGAGTAATTCGGCGTCTGCCTTTACTATTATTCGTATTTTGGCAGCCCCCTATTGTAAAAGAGACTTGGACCGTGTTTAGCAGTTCCCATGAAAGAATCTGCCCCTTAACACTCGGTTGGGTTTCCAATAGCACTTCCCTAAGAAAAAGACCATTTTGCCCTTTTAGTCTTCTAAGTTCTTGTTTTGCTCATAACTTCTTCATACGAACTCCGAATGACTCCGTTCTTTCGCATTTGCCTTTGTCTTCTCGTCCTCAACAAAATAAAAAGTGGAAATCTTATACTTGAACGAGTTTCCCTTGGTATTTGGCTCTTCTCCACTTGTAGCTGGCTTCTTTTATTGTACAATTAAGCGCAAATTCACTTCTTTTTGGATGATTCACCTAATGAAACACAAATAAGAGAAAACAAACGTAACATACAATAATTTGCAAGAATATAGGCAATTACTAGCATGAAAATTGACACTAAAATCATGTGAATTATGCACTTATCGGCATTTACTAGTTGAGATTTTCCAAAGAGATTTTCGGTCAATATTTTGGATGAGGAGCATTTCAGGAATTATGGAAACCGAATTTGGAATATATTGAATATCTTTGAGAATATTTTCGGTTTTGGAAATTCCTTGGTGTCCAAACTTCCTTGTCTATAAATACTTGAAGTTTACATTTCTAGCAAACTAATCCTTCGTGACAACAAACTTCCTCGGTTGTGTTTTTACTGGTGTAGCCGCCTATTTGGAGAGGAGAGTAACCTAATTAGGTGAAATCTCTTACGATCGCTCAGTTTAAAGTATTCTTTTAGATTGAGAAGCTCTATTAGTACCGTTGGTGGGAAACTAGATATTTGCGGTTTATCTTGTGTTTTCGATTGATTTGATTGACTAACGGTGGTTGACCTTTGATTGCACCTAGTTTGTTTATGCTTGAGAATCTTCTCTTCTGATATAAGATTCACTCAAACTAGATCGAAGTTTCGAAATGGATCTTTAGACTGTTGTTAGTTCCAAAGACGATCTTGTGATAATCCATTGTTAATGAGACTCAGTTCTGTGCGTGATTGATCACAAGAGATTCAAGTTGTTGTGTGCGAGTGTTTATTGAAGATCTAAGAAGATTTGAAGACAAAGAAGATATTGAAGATTTCGATTTGGGGATCATAATCTTTGGTGTGCACAATACTTGTTTCGGTATAAGAGGATCCAACTATAATCGGTTTATCCTTGTGATAGATTGGATTGATTAGTTGTGTAGATCGGCATCAATATAATTTTTTGTGATTAAAAGTATTGATTGCAAAAATATTAACAATTACCTTTGGCAGCTGAACATAAGATAGATCTAAGAACCTGACGGAGGAGTTTATTGAGATAAACAGGAGAGCCTTTGTCGCACTTAGGGCTGGCAACGGATAGCCGATATCCGAGATCCGTTTCCGAAAATTCGACATCCTATAGGATTTAATCCGACATATCGGATATCGGATATCGGAATCGGATATTCTATCGGATTTTACCTCTTAACGATATCGGAATCGGATTAGGCTGCTTCCGTTAGGTTAATATCCGACATCCGATATCCTAGGGGTGTACTTGTAATTTCCTACCCTAGGTATTATCTATCGACTGTCGGGAGAACCTAATACTCTCTACTTGATCTCTATTCTCTAGTCTCTCTATCGACGGTTTTAGAAATTGAAAAACCATTTCCATTATTACCTTTAAAGCCTCTACAGCTTCGTCTCTCTTGGAAGTTTTGGTGGAAGATAATTTCTGGTTCTCGAAATTTTGATATTAATTTAAAAAATTCCATGACAGGTTGATCCTTTCCTTGAGCTGATAGAAGATACTATGCTACACGCTGTTTACGTGACTTCAGATAGTGGAAAACCAGCATACGGATCACAGGAAGATGAAGGGTCATGTCAAAATTAGAAAACTAAGTGCAGCTCATAGTTTCTTTTACGTTCTTTCACAATGAGAGTATTATTAAGATCCTGAAGACTTTCCATTTCTCCTTCTTTCTCTTCCAATTTCTTACTCAATTCTTCTATCTTATCTCTGTATGCCTGAACTTGTAGTATGAAATTGCAAGGGCTTGTCTTGTACCTATCGGATTTTAACGGATAAATATCCGATATCCGATAGCTTAACCTTAACCTTATCGAATTGGATTTTTTGATATCCGCCGGATGTTATCGGATATCGGATATCCGCTAACCCTTAACCTTAACCTTATCGGTATGGCCAATATCCGGCGGATATTTATCCATTGACAGCCCTAGTCGCACTCACATCACTTGGTTGAAGAGATTTGATACCAAACAGATTTGTTGTTCCTTTACTGTTTGGAATACCAACCAAAGGAATTGTTCCAAGTACGTGACTTATTCATAAGTTGGGGGCGTGGGAATACAGACAGAACTAGGTGAACTATAGGTTTAGTTGATTGGTCTCAACTATACGAAGTTGGTTTAATTTTGTGTAGCGGCTTAATCCTGAGAGTATTCAATTTTGGGCAAGGTCCCGGGGTTTTTCTGCATTTGCGGTTTCCTCGTTAACAAAATCTTGTTGTGTCATTTACTTTATATTTCCGCATTATAATTAAAGTAAATTACACAAACATTAATTCCTATTTATTTGATAAGCAATCCTATTATGACTGGTTAAGTCCGAACCTTTTTATCAAGTAAACATACATCGTTGTTGTATTGTCTCGATCTCGTATCCATAGACGATCACACTAAGTGTGAACCGATTAGTGTATTGTCTCGACTCAGTCCATAGACAATCACTTTCGGATAAAGGACTTATAGGTAGGAAAAGTTTTAGCTTGAGGTACATTTGGGTACCCTCGCCTTTTCACTATACATTTGACCGAACTTTTGAAACATTTTATGTTGAAGTGTTTTGTATTTGTGATGGGGCGACCATTTTTTTGGATTTCTTCTTCTTCTTCCGATTTAAAGATTAAGAGTTTGAGATTTAAAGCGTCCACAAGGAATTTTGGGTGTAAAAATGTGATTTTAGAATTGAAAATGGTTAAATTTATTGGGAATAAAATTAAAGTTGTTGGATGAACTAGACGTTATCGGCTCATAGAAGGTCGATCGACTCAATTTGAAACATTAGTCATCTCGACCAGAGCCGAGCCTCGGCCTTCTCTTGGCCGGTCGAGCCTTTTTGATTTGATCGTCTCAACTTGAGATGGGATGTGCGAACTCTCAGATTTGAGCCTTTGCCCATCCATTTTAACCATTTTCCTGCGCTACTGTGATGTGGGAATGGGCAAATTAGCTTACAGTATTTGCCGATCCCACTAGTAGGGGTGAGCATGGGCCGGTATGGATCGATTTTCGCCTCATCCGCATCCAATCCATTGCACTACGGATTTCAAATTTAGCATCCGCAACCAATCCAGATCCAATGGATGCATGGATGGACGGATTGGATGCGGATAATCCAATGGATTTGTTTTAATTAAAATTTATCGTAAAGAAAATAAAGCTAACACAAATGACTCCTTATAAAACCTACATATCCTATATATTTATTATACAAATATAAAAATATAAAAATACCATGTACAACACCCCAAGCAAACATCTTAAAAATTTCTAAATGATCCATAGTATTTTATAGAACTACTAGGTATCACCGGGGCCTTACGGCCCCGGCTCAACCTCGGATTAGTATCAAGCGTCACGTTGTCTTCGGTGTTGGACTCATAATTTTTAGCTTGATAAGTCCCGTAAAAATATTTCAAAATATCAATAATATGACTGTTATTCAGGTGTTTCCATTGATATTATCTGGTTTATGTCATCTAGGTATCACCGTTGATGATTTCTTAAATTTTTTCCTTCATATTGTCGGTTCATTGATTCCAGGATAACTAAATGGTTAAACGTGAACATCACCTGTCAAAGATGGAAGTCAAAGTATCATGTGACTTTAAGTGGATGATGTTGAGCGTTTTTATCTAACAAAATTAAAATTTGAACCGTGGTTTGAACAAAATTGAATTATTTACTTGAAACGAACAAATGAACAATTCCAGTATTTCCTTTAATAAATTTTTCAGAAGAGTTTTTTTTTTTAATCAAAAAAGTATAAATTTAATAAAGCATACCAAGAGATCTATTCCGAAGAGAAAACAACCTGATATGGATAAGAACTTAAATTACCACAACAATAATAAGGTAAATAATTAGGTGAATAATGCAAAAGCTATTGAAGTTGTTCAGGCAGTTGTTAATGTCTTTGACACGGCCAAAAATCTGGTGCACCATGAATATGATACAAATAAGAGTATAAATCAAGTCATAACATCAAGAATGTAAATTAGCTAAAATATAGTAAAAGAATTTAGATCCATTAAAAACTACTCCAAAAAGTGAATGAATATGTTTTTGACCCATCCATGAACTCCAAGCTTCTCTCTTTAGATTTCAATTATTCTTGTACAGTTGTATTCTTGTTCGAGTCCAAATATTTTCACCGGGAACTGTATATCCTTTTTAGACATTGTTTTGAATCGTCGTAGTATGTGTTACTGTTTTGATTTTAACTTATCCATATTTTCATGGATCATGTCTTTGAAAACTTTTTGTTCAAACCCACCTCGTAGAAAAAGACCGATGCATGCTCGTTGTTTAAACACCGTTTCTATGACTCGACCTCCAAAAAATGTAATCATGTTCTTGTCAAATTTCTTTGATTGTTAAATCGCGGTTATCTTACCCCATATTCAATGTGATTTTCATTGTTCAAATAAGCCTCAAGTATCTTGCTTACATGTAATAATAAGATGTCAATGTTGTGATGATACTTCTCGTTGCTCTTAACCTAATCAAAATCACGCAACATCAAAAACTTATAAAATATAAAACCATTCTACACTTTTTTCATTTTTTTATATTGTTTAATTAAATATTGTAGCTCTTACTCTTGTTTTGTTATTTTTTGCATAATATTCCATTCACTTTTTCGTTCCAAATTCATGTTTGAACATTTCTTTTTTAGATTCTAATGACTCAATAGGTTTAAATCGATAACGTTTTGTTGATGTTGATACTCCAAGAAGTTCTCCAGTTTGTCTTCGCTATCAGAATATTTTGGCTCTTGATTAAGGACCCTAAGAGACACTTAACAACCTCAACTCAATCAAAACATGCATGTAAATGTATATTACTCAATATTACTCAATCATATCCATTGACAGATAAAGATAATAAATTATTATTTTTTTACTAAGGTGTTGCATGCTATCATAGTTTTACTCAATTTACTTCTCCGATTTGGTGTGCAAACTATGGAAGAATGAGATAAAACAAAAGTTCGAGTAACTAATTAGCAAGAGTTCCTTGAGAACCTGGATAGCTCGATGAATCTTTGGGACAAAAGTCCTAGCATGGCTGTACCCTTCTCAATATGCTTGCGGTAAAATCAAACATGGCCTTCAAAGATAACTGAAATTCATTAGATCAATGAATTTCAGCAGGCCAACGATCAATTAAAAAAAAAATAATAATCAAATTCAAGTTGGCATTTATATGGGTTGTTGTAGATCTTGTACATACAATAAGGAAGAGATGTCGGGGGAACTAATAGGTGAACCCCTTTTAGTCTTAACAATTAAAAAGACTATACTTAGTTAATGTATTCAAATATTTTAAAAAACCTACAACTTAGTAAATTACAAAAGAAAGACTATATGTTTTTATTTTTTTGCAGGATATAAATAACTTATATCATTTCAAGGTAGTCATACTTCTATAACATAGGTAACCACCTAATAACATCTATAATAATAGAATCAATCAATATTCGATCACACAGTTCAAGAAAAAGTATATTTTGAAAAAAATATCAATCTAGTGGTTGGATCAAAGTATTTTAACTCGCTCAAGGGTACTACTCGGTCGGGGAGCTTGGAGCAATTAGTTCGGGCTTTGAACTCGCCTAAACTCGGCTTGATACTCGGATGAATTTTTTAGAGGCTTAGAGTCCTGCTGATCATATATTGCTACTAACATGACTTGTAGCTAATTAAAATGTATTGATTTAGCAACACCAATACAATTAAAATTATATATAATTTGAACATAACATACATTAAACATTAAAAAAAAAAAAAACGGCTTGGAATTGGCTAAAAAATCACCAAAAATCGGCCTTGGAGACTTGTTTAATCGTTGAAACTCGAATTCAACTTGGAATCGGAAATGACCAAGGTTATTTAGCGAGTAGTGGTTAATCGCTTGGAAATCGTCCTTGGAGTCATTGTTAAACTACTCTTTTTTAGATAGTATTTTTAATTTGAATATTTCTCAGAAAAAACCACGGATCTTTCAAAATGAATATTTTCCACTCGAAGCTTTATTATAGAGATGTTGAGGCCACTATGTCTACGACGAAGTGGATGATATGATTTGATTTGACCATTATTGCCTGGAGTCTGTAAATTTTTTTTTACTGAATGTCGTTTTCTTATTGAATTTATAACGATGTTGTTCATTTTATGCCCGAGATGACCGAAAAAACAGAGAGAAGTCTAAATAACAATACTTGTACCTTGATAAGATCTCAAAGAATTGAACTAAGGATTTCACTTGCTAAACACATCTCTACCGCATTACTCCTTAGCTTTGCACAAACTTTTCTTGACTATTGAATGTTACTATAACGACTTTAAACAAAAAAATGTGCCTCGAGTGTTGTTATAAACTATTCGAAAAATATAAATTTTTGAGAGACATGAATGTATCCTTTCTTTTAAGATGAAAAATACGACACGGATCTACGAAGATGAATACGTCATATAAAAATGACGTATGTATGTATTTTCTTGATTTATCATCATCTTCTTCACCTTTGGAGTGGTATTGTTCTGACTTCTTAATGAGTTAGAAATCGATAGAATTTACATTAACATTAATCACTCAAGTTTTTATTTTTGTAGTAAAAATCCCTATTGCGGCAAGGGAGGAAGAACTATGAGAATCAATGTCAAAGATATTGTTTATTTTTTTAAATTACTCTATATTCAAAACTGCATTGTTGCTTTGGTCGCTTTTTGTTAGTTAACGAGGATTAATCTTGAGCCATGTATACAAAAAATTTCAATTTTTGATCTTTGGATTTATATAGGTATGAGCTCAGTCCCTTGGATTATGTTGTATTGTCATCATAACTTTGAGAGAAGTTTAACAGATTTTAAGCCTTATTTAAGTGGGAATCATAGGATTGCTAAAGTCAATGCACAATGCTCATTGCCTTCTTGGTAGATAAGATCTTTGGTGGTCGCCTAAGAGTCTCAGTAACGATCCAAGAGTTTCGATGAACATTTATCCTTCATAACTATCTCAAGTGAAATGTATACGAGACCCTATTGCTCTTAAAACATTCGATCTATTGTTTGGAATTAATCCTTGAAATGGTAATGTAAAAGATCGTCAAGTTAGTAAAAAGACGGAGGTTGCATGTGAACATCAAATGAGTATACCCTTAACTTCTAGAGTCCTATATCCTCTAAATAATAGTTTTCATCTTCATCGATTTCCAAGCTGAAAATGTAGAATTTTTTCGCTGAAAGCAATGTTCTTACCTCATTTGTGAGTGCATTAGATTACATTCTAGGTTTACAATCAGACCATGTCGTCTGCTTTGAGATTCTAACATTCACTATCTTTGAAAACATGATGGGTTGCAGCCTAGCCTACAACCGAGGACGTAATTCCATAATAATTCAAAAGGTAAATAAGTGACACAATATCGATTGCTAAAAATAAACCCGTTCAAGAAAGAACTTTAACATTGAACTCGAAAAGAAATATTGATTATACAAACCTGACCCTTTCTGTCCATGTATGCATCTTGTGTCTTATGATATCAAATGAGTTTTTAGATACTAAATCACCAAGGATACCAACTAAAATCATGAGCATGAGTAGATAAATACCCATTATTCATCGGATAATATGACTATGTTTATTCTAATGTCGAAGTATGATCCCATCTTATAATTATAAACCATCTAATATAGCACGCATGTCTCATTTCGTTTCGTTATTACGACTTTTTCTTCTATTTCAGAAATTACGACATCATGTGGTTGAGATTCGATGAATCATGAAGATCTTTTTTTTTTCATGATGCGACAGGAAGACTGGATATATTCCAATATGATTGTTACTTTCACCTTCATGCCAACATCATGTAGGTGTTGTGTTTTGTGAGTTACGCTGTCCCGAAAAATAACCATCATCATCATCTTTAAACTCCATAGTAATGCATAGTCACACATTTTTTCAACCATACGACATTTTTGGCAGTAGAATTAATTATCATCATTAATGAGGCGGGAAAGTCCATGTAGGATTACATCCACCTATTGTCTCCAATTATAATTTCTACGATTTGGCATTCATGTTGCGAATCACATCAACCCCGAAATTATGTGAAGTATCAAATGATAAGAACATCGATCCAACAATATTAGTTGGATATAAAAGCCTAGTCAAGAAAACATTTGTAACCATAGAGTTACTTCAAACATTATTAACATAAAACCCGTAACCTACGCATTATTAACGTAAGACCAGAACCTATGCATAAGATGAACATCTAATTGTAACTCTCACTCACTCGATTATCGACTATTACAAAGTAGACTAACTCAACAACATACTTTATGGACCACCATAAGTCTGTAGTTGAGTAAATAAGCCAATAGGTTTCTCTTGATTAAAATACCAAGACTGAAAAAAATCTTCATATTGCATTTGAAACTCATATACCAAGCATAGCCTTCGCATAAAAAAAATACCAAGCATAGCCTTACAAAATGTCATACCCGTAATCGACATCAAATCCGAGAAAAATGATTATCCAACAAAGAAAACAATAAGATATCATCTCATTGTCAACTTTCAATCTTAACCATTTTCTATTTTGGGAAAAAGCATTTCATTTTTGTTTTCAAATAGTCCAATATTGAAAGAACTCAATAAGATGCCTAGTTGAAAATTCTGTTCGAACATTAATATCTTGAGTAAGCGAACATTACTTGCATTACACAAAATCTTACGAACTGTGATCCACGGGTCCATGATACCTATTTATGTGTTACATCAGCCAGAAATGATAAGTTTAGATTCATGTGATACAGTTCCCAAATTACTGACCGGAAAGGCGAAAACATATACAAAATGTTGCCAGTCGCGCGTTATGTCTATGAATTATATAGATTGGTCCATATAATTTAACCAAATGAACCTTCATGTAGCCTTGGCCCTTTCCATATGCATAATAATCTAATAGTTTAAGTACTTAGATTTCAACATGTTGTACGGCTTGTATTTATCATTGACGTGAAATCGGTACAACCCAAATTCATACTCTCTATCATGAAATTATCATAAAGGCGAGAATACAAAGATGTTGATGAAAGTCTAAATTCGAGGAGAAGTCTCACCTTCTTCACTTTCTTCTTGTTAATATTCCCGAGCGGATGGATGGGCGCAAAAGGTAAAAAATAAAAAGATGTTGCGGAGTCCATGGTAAGTTTGGATCGATCAGTTGTCTTTTTTACAAAAAATGTCCAGAGGAGTATTAATGAAAGGAGTGACGATACGTCGATTTGTACACAAAAGCATATATATAACTTCAATTCTTTCTGCATATGGACTAAGAGAAGTGTCATATTGCAACTGGGTGCAGATTAATAAGAACACAAAACACACTTGGGATTTACAAATACCTAAGTTCAAAAAGACAGACCACGGTAATACCTCGGGAATGCTTAATTTACAAATACTTAGTTGGGATTTTCATCTCAGCAAGAGTACACCACTATTGATCGCCATGGAAGCTTCTAATAACCATTAATTTAGGAGGAACCATAGAGCAAGGGAGACACCACTTCTCGTCTTGTCCAATAGTAGGCCACCCAACCAAGGAAGGCAACCGAATAACAACACCAATCGCTAGCATCGACCAAATAAATCCCTTCCTCATAATAAAATTCCTTTTCACTGAAGCCATCAAACATACTAAGCAACATACCGTCAACGTCAAGCTTCATAAGCAAAGACGAATAAACGGATCTTGAAAATGGCAGCGATCGTGTTACATGGAGTTAAGAAAATCTGTTTAGCCATGCAACATTGACCAAAGTACACATGTCAAGAAAATCTGTTTTTACTATATTAGTATGTCTCGAATTGTCGCATGGTATCCATACTACAACATATAATCAACAACGAAGAAGGAAAAAAAAAAGGCTGTTGTGCAAAATAAAGGAACTCAAGTTAGAAATATTGCAATTTTAACAGCCAAGCAATTCAATCACGCATAAAAATAATTACCACAAACATCAAAAAGATTATAAAGAAATCTCTAATACTTTGGCACTGAAAGTTGAAAATTGAAACATTAAAAAGATTACAAAGAAAATAATAAAACGCAAATTGAAGATTTTACCTCTCGAATTCACCAGACATTGATGGTTTTTGTTAAGCTCCCAAAGTTGATGTCTTTTTGTTGACCTAGTTTAACCTTACAACCCAATACCAACAGCTTATTACGAATATTCTTACTACTGGAAAACTCTTCAATTCTCCCATTTGTCATTCAAGCAAAAACCATTTGCTTACTAAATAAAGGAATATATAAAAAACTTCAATCACAAAAGCATATAGAGGATAAGTTGCTTCCGCACTTACCAAGGGATAAATGTCCAAGGAGTTATACGGAGCAGAGATCCAAAATTCCAAATCATTCTGCGGTCCCATATGTCATCCACATTACATCAAGTAACAAAAGAATAACATACATACGATTGTTACATTGATAATTTACTCGTTATAGCCAAATTCCAAGAGGAACTGTCTTAGAACTCTCTGAATGAGGACTTCTGAAATTTAATCATCCCACATGGACAAACGACCTCAAAATTTCTGAACTCCAGAGCTAATATTATGGTTGACACTGCTTATATATTTGTGAACTTTCTCAGTTTCTGCAGCCAAATGAGGCAACCTCTCGGTCTGAAATTTGAATCAGCCCACACGAACAAACGACCTCAAAAGAAACCCTTTTGAACTCTGGAGCTAATATTATGGTTGACACTGCTTATGTCTTTCTGAACTTTCTCCGTTTCTGCAGCCAAAGGAGGCAACCTCTCTGTATGAAATTTGAATCATCCCACACGGACAAACGACCTCAAAAGAAACACTTCTGAACTCCAGAGCTAATATTATGGTTGACATTGCTTATGTCTTTATGAACTTTCTCAGTTTCTGCAGCCAAAGGAGGCAACCTATCTATAGCCAATCTAGCTTCCCTCTCAATGCTGTGAGAATTTACAACAGGTGATACACAAAATACTCGGATAAAAACAACGACATCAACCAAAATAATAAACAACACTTCAATTATTTGCCAGTTAAATACTGGCAATTGGACCTGACGTGAATTGAACACGTAACCTTCTGACATCGAGTCAGATGCGCTACCATCGCGCCACAGATCCGTGGTTTAAAAGGCTTGTATTAGTACGGGACAGGAATAAGATTTACTTTTGGTGCTAGATGAGGAAACTCTAACCATTCCAAATATCATAGAACTTCAGAAACATCATCTTGAAACAATCACCAATATTAGAGTTTTATAGATTAGATATATAAAGGATAATATAGTAAACCCCCAGTCAAACGACCTCAAGGGTATATGTACCATCTAGTGATCAAGACTACGGTTTTCATGAAACTTTCTTATCATACTGATTTTGGGTGTCATTAAAATCAGTAATTTGTATTACCAATTTTCCAAGTCGAAAATTTTCAATTATATTACCATAACATCTATTTTGAAGGGACAACAGATCGAATCGAGTAAAAGATTTAAGGAAAGGAAATATTACCGCAAATCGAGTGCAGGAGCATGAAAGTTTTGAATAAATGATCTTAAAGGACAGAACTTTGTGATCCATTTCCGCATAAAATAACACTCTTAACGATATAACACACCACGAAAAAGTCATGGTAATAGCAGCACCAATTACACCAACACCAAGCTTGTAATTGAATAACCAACTCAAAAATAGATGATCAACTAAGACGAACAAAGAAACCCATCTTTAAAACGTATTAGTTCACCTGTTTTTTAGATAACCACTTTGCAAGAACCGCAATCAACCCATAACATATCAATTCTTGTATCAATCTTTATATTGAATTCCTTCCACGGTCTGGAGTTGAGGATAACTCCTGTGGACTTCCTACTACATATTATCAAACTCAAAGAGTTGGAATCTATTCTGCGAAGGCCTTAAAAAGAAAGTAAAACTCTAAATAACAAAAACGCTAAAAGTAAGTTTCATGATTCAAGTAGAATTCAACACACCCAGCACACCAACTGTGATCAATGCAAATGAACTACATTTCTGAGAAAACAAACCTAAGCGCAACATCAATAAAGCCTCAAATCTGCTCCAGTCCAGGCTACAGAAGTGGCATCATCTGTGAACATCATTGCTATGGTAGGGTTGATATACAACCAAAAAGAACATGGATCAAAACTCAGGATTACGAATTCAGTTGACCAAAAAAAATGCAATACAAACTAAGAACCCCAGAGTACCAAAATTCAGATGTAAATTATAAGTTAAAATCACCTTTTAAATAAAAAGACCCACTGATTTCGAGTGAAAGGCACCACCAATTCTCTTTTGGTCCAAAAAAAAAAAAGAATGAATTAGGTTTTGGGTCACTAAAATACGAACAAATAATCCTAATGTAGAAAATTGAACCAAACGAACAGAATCCAAATCATCCATACTTCCTTCTCGACTCCCATTTTTTCTCATAAAATTTATCTCTCGAAGTGTAAACTGTAAAGATGTCACCCAAACTTATTGAAACGAAACCTTGATTTCCTCTTTAAGCTAGCTCAAATACCAAGTGAAACTTCATACAGAGATCTTAATAGAGAATAATTTATCTTGTAAGGTATTTTGATAGTAAACAATATTGCATGGGAGCTCCTGCCACAATTGACAAAAAGTTGTTTCTACTACAGAAATTACAATAGACAGCTTGTATGATCCAAAATCAAGGGAAAAGGAAAATATGTTTCTACCATAGACGTTATAATAGACAACTCGATGTGGTACAAAATCAAGTGAAAGGAGAACTCCTACCTCAATTGTAAACCAACTTGTAGATTTGGTTCTTTGAATTTGACACCATACGCAATCTTCAAATCAACCTACGAAATAAGGTAAATCAAGGTATGAAAAAAATTTAAATTAATAAAAAAAATAAAACAGTATGAATTTTTTTAAATCAAACGAAATAAGTATACCCAAAAAGTTTAGAGAGAACCCGTTCTAGGAGTCAATTTATTATCACCTGCGAATCTGCAATATCAAAAGTCAAAAAAGAGTTTCTATGTTCAAATCTCATGTCTAATCGGATGCTCAACTTCCATATTGATACTTACATGTTTCCAGTTTCCTCCAACAAAAAGCAACAATAAAAAGGAAAAAAAATAGTTAAATTACAATCGAAAGAAAGAGCGGAAAATCACAATAAAAAGCGTAACTTTCCTCGAACCAGCCATGGCAACCACGCCTCTGCAACCTTTCAATCCACGAGCTATCAAGTCTTCAACATCAAATTTCCACGCACACACACCTTGCATGTACTCGCTACTGTTATACAAAGCAAGACAACCATGCACGTGAA
This sequence comes from Papaver armeniacum, assembly GCA_023531295.1. Classification (NCBI taxonomy): domain Eukaryota; kingdom Viridiplantae; phylum Streptophyta; class Magnoliopsida; order Ranunculales; family Papaveraceae; genus Papaver; species Papaver armeniacum. The sequence continues at coordinate 3,155 of JAJJWW010011711.1, read as the reverse complement.
AATATTCACCGGATTATCTGTTTTAGGTGCGACAGAGAATGCAATCATCCTATCATAAAACATATGCACATTGTCGATTGACTCCCACACGCAAAAGCTACATTAAATAAGCACAACAATGAAATAAAAGGTTTTGCACCGGTGTCAGCAACAATGCTCTAAAATTTCAAGGCGTCAAGATTTGCCATACCTAAGTAAGCTAACAAAATACCAAAATGTCGTAATTTTTATACCTACCTAGCTTATCGTTCTCTTTTGCAGAATCCCGCTTTGATCAGTAAAAGCAATATAAGAGAGTGAGTTATTTCCAAAGCATTAAGAATTGAAAGTTTGAGAAGCCATATCTCAGGCATCCATCAGGAGTAAATCACAAACCTATCCACTTTGCCAAACCAATGCTCACTCTACGGCTCTAATAGATTATGTAACCATACCTTTCTCATCCTATCTTGCAATAAAGAAAATTAGACTCAAAACACATATCCACACTCATGTAGGTTATTCCTAAGAGATTAGTTACAAAAAGCCTTCCCAAATTCGTGACCTTTAAGAACATCTGAATGCAGGACATGAAGCATCGGAAGAGATGAAATCACTAAATTAATCTCGACAATTAAATATTTAAAGGAGAATGAAGTTTGAAGAATGACTAATATCATAGCTAACGATTGCATAATTAGGAAATTTAATTATTATGTCTGGAATCTGTTTTAATGTTAGCATTAGGAAACATCTGCACAATGGGAAAAAATTGTTATATTCCATCCGCAAAGCCTAAAATAAGTTTCGAAAGCAAATCAAACATAAAAGTAACCCCAGCATAGACCAAAAAACCCAATTGGAATATAATTCACATGAATAGTTAGTTTTAGTCCAATGCAGTATAGAAGCATTGATTTAAACGATAATCGCTTTGGGTAAGGTCTCCCCTATGACTTACCATGGAGCAGTACTCTTATCTTTCATAGAACAATCCATCAATTCTCTAAGTGCTTCGCTAACCTCTCTAAGTGCTTCGCTAACCTCTTCTTGTATCTTTCGAAGGTGCTATCTTGGCACCCTTTCTTATTTATTTTATCTTTTCCTTTTTCAAATAAAAAAAAAAGAACAATCCATCAATTGCATCTACAGTTGCCATAGAGTCCAGACTGACAATGAAGCGATGACCTTGATGAAGAAGGGTCTCAACGATTTCTTTGTTGAGCATAAGTTATAAGAAGAGAGAGTGTCACAATAAAGTGAGAAACTGTTTTTTTTTTATACTCAAAGAGAAAAGTAAAATTCTTAATCGCATCCATCCCCATGCATTAATTTGAATTTTCATGGTTTGTATTCATGAGATTTAACACAGTTGAATATCCTCCATTCGAGAAGTGAATATGCATGGTCTCTCCAGTACCTTTTCTATTTTTTGGTTTTGGCATGGTTTGTATTTTTAATATATATCATCAGATGATTTGCACATATACCATGTTGACTATTACCGAATATGCAAGATTTTCATTCCCACCCATGGTGGATGTAAGTACCAAATCACGGGTAAGACACGTCCGAGAAAATACACATATGGTCCAATTCACAAACGACCTGACATCAAATGAACATGATTCTACAAGAGTAAATAAAGAGCTATCAAGAGTAGTTTCAAGTACCAACTTCCTGTGAACTAAGAACTTTCTGTTTAAACTCATTTTTCCAAGGCGTTGATAAATCTTCATTCACCACTATAGTATACTTCTCTTCCTCCAATTCCCGTTAAGCCACTTACACTCCTGTTTTCCCATACCCTAACCAAGTCATTGCCGTTTATATGCCACATACTATACTTGATGTGTCTCCTACACTGTTAGTTTAAGCAACCCACACATACTCATATATCTCTTACACCGTTGTGACACCAAACTACCAACTCGCCATCTATCATTCACTCTATCTTGTATATTTGCTCAACCATAACTTTTTTTTTTTCTTCTTCTAACTCTATCTTCTAATTCCCCAATGATTCTAATTGGGACTTGTTTTATCAAATTTAATGTAGGAACTTAACACCGTAATCGAGTTAAGATTCGCAACCTAAAGATGCAACCTTCTATGATTAAAGAACAACATCATCTCAGCTTTGGAACTTGACCAATAGACATGGGGCAAGATCCGTAGCATAAATCAAAACAGAAAATAATGAAAGAGGATGGAATGCGCTTTTAACATGCAATTTCGTTAGCTTGTTTATCCATACCTTATCAATAAAAATTGCACCTGCAAAATTAAATTAAACAAATTGATGATTAAAACCAAAACCAAAATAAATAATTATCTACGGTTGATAAATTGCACCAGGAAGTTTTTAACGTGCGATTTGGTTGTGTTCCAGTTGGAATACCAACATCCAACTCTGGACTTTGAGTAGCTCCTTCAGTTGATAAATCATTGAACTTTCCTCTGATTCCTGTAGCACCCAATTTTGAAATAACCCCTCATCTTGGATCTGATCTCACAAAAGCATTACAATATGAAAGACTTGGAGTCCGATATTATTCACAGTCCGATACTTGCACTGATAGGCCACTAAAAAACCCATAAACACCAACTAAGAAAGTAAGAAACCCCTGATAAAAATCAAACCAACAATCCAAATATTGAAGAATCGTATAAACTTGGTCCAACCAATCGAAGTAGCAAAAAAAAAAAAAAAAAAAAAAAAACCTAAGTATATAATTCTACAAATCAATTAAAAGAGCTCATAAACTGATTTGATTCATAAAGATTGGTTCATACAACATTAACGGACTTTCTTGATTGCATCACCTCTGATTTAATCTACCAAAATCGCTCAATCGGTTCAACAAAGATAAAACCTAGAAATACTTTTGATGAAGAAAATAACAATGAAACTATTAAAGAAAGAGCGAAAAGAGTGTGTTAGAAATGTTGTTTGGAGAAAATAGAGAAATTAGGTTTTATGACCTTAGAAATTTTCCATATATATATTGGTATTACTTTCGAATAGCGTGAGTCTTTCCTGGCCGTCCATGTAAAAACCCAATTCGGAGATTCCCGACCTTCGGATCGGGGTCCCCATTCAATGTCGTCCGTCTGATAGCCTAGGCTATCGGGGTCCCCAGGTCTAGAGTTGCTCTTTAAGGCACAGGTCGTTG
>JAJJWW010011710.1:0-101587 GCA_023531295.1 Papaver armeniacum | reverse complement strand
AAGGGATTGTGTTATCCCTCTTTCTCGAGGTTGTTATGCGGACTAGTGCATTCTTACGACATTGTTGTTGCTTCTTCTCAACATATCTATTATTGAAGTTTCTTCTACTACTGCTACTTAGACTTGGCTCTTGTTGAATGTGTGATTTTTGTATGCTATTATTTCAAACATTGTTACTTTCATCTTTGTAACGTTTGAGGGGGTGTATTAGGATATCTTGGTCAAGTCATGTTGACTTGACCATAGTCTGTAAGGTCAATGTATATATATCTCTCCTCTGTGTTATTGTAGGTACTGAAACATTACTATGAAATAATAATACATATGTTCTAAACATTTTCAACAACAACTGTAACCGGTAACCACTTTCTGGAATCACGTGACCAGGAGGAACAAACCATCGTTGTCATCCTATTAATGGCAATAGAGAAGTTTAAGGACTGCTCACTCTTAGCCATTGTTATTTTTTCATACCTTCACCAAAAATAAATAAATTAATTAATGTCAAAAAATACAAAAAGGAAAAAGAAATTCAGATAAGAGCGATGTCTCAGGTACAACGTAAGTTAGCCCCAAAACCTCAATCTGTAAACTAATGCTAACGTGTCGCCATCTAGTTTTACCTTTTTCACGGAGGAAAAAGAAACAAATTAGAGGAAAGAGATGATGATGATTACCATCTCAGCTTGATTCTTCCCTTTTGGTAGTACATTTGGATCTCGAATTTTTTTGCCTTCCATTGATTTCCACCTGATTTTCAGATCAAAATTTCAAATAAATTCAAAATTCAAATTATAAATGATTGAAAAATCCAAAAAGAAAAGAGTTGATGATGAAGTATTGTTTTCCGTGAATCGAGATACATCATCTGTAAGTAAAAAACAGAGTAACAAGAAAATCGATTAATCACATAAATACAGAGCGACATTCAGATTACATAGTGAAATGGATGAAATTAAACTATCAGATAAGCTTCATTACCAAGTGGAACCTTCACTTTCCTCTCGTAGACTATTACAACTCCACCTATAAATTTCCATTAAAATTAGAAAGACAACTGAAATAGAGTGAAAGTGAGAGGAAATTCTATAGACATGGTGAGATTTAAGAACCAAAGATCTTTACCAATTAAAATTCCTTATAATCTCAAAGCCATAGGAACAGAAGGATTCAATAATATGTCTCATCACTACAAAAACCAATTTCAACATATAAACAGAACCAAATTAATTATGCAAGAAGATCAAATCAATGAAACAAACATTAATGTTTACGAAAATTGAACAACGGAAATAGAAGATTCATGTGATTTTCACTAAATCTTCACTAAATTAATCTTATCAAGCTTCCTTCTGTTGATTTTTGCATGCAGAGTCGCCGCCATCCTCAAATCCTCTGATATTCACAATGAACGATCAAACTCTTCGTAAAAACCCAATTATCATATCTCTTGATTAATCAGCTCAAAATGAACAAGTAATAACAAAATTTCACAAGAACATCCAAATTAATTACCAGATTTGGCCTATAATGGTATTTTTCTAGCGAGTAGTTGATGAGAGAAAAACATCTTCCTCTTCTACCTTTCAATTCTCACATAAAAGCTTAACTAGATTAACATTCGAAAATAAATGGCCGACCAAGAAACGAACATGGATATCTCATGTTTTGCTCACTTCATTTTTCGTTGTCAACACATTTATGTAGGGAAGAAGCACGAATGGACATACTAAATTCAGAATTTTAATAAGAAATGGCATGGGTTTATGTAATTTAGAAGTCCCATGTGTACAAATAATATTAGTAAAATTGAAATTTGTGTCGCCGACGTCTAAACTGATCACTTAAATCTTCTTTCTCTATGCGCAATTCTTACGCCTAATTTGACGTATTTAGAAAGAGATTTATGGTATTCTCGTAAAATAATCAGCTTAAATCATGCGAATTTTTACATTGATCAAGTTTTTTTTGGAAAATATGAATAAAATTTATTCGACCCCACATCATATAAATGCGGACTCCAACCCCGTAAGGAAAAACTGCATGACGCATTGTATGTTTTTGTTTCGAAAAAAAAAACTACCGACTTATTAAACATGAGGCAATTATTATGGTCGAACAAATGGATCCATGAGTTGAATAAGGCTCAAGAATATTATTTTTTTGGTCGTTTCAAGACTATGTAATAAGGACTGGTGCGCCATTTTATCACTTTATATAAATCGTTGCATGTTTGATACATGTTCGAAACTATTTTTTGGATAAACTTATTACACACCGTTGGATCTTCATCGAGTTACTTCTAGTATCATCGATTTATTTCTTAAACCTAGTCATCAATTGAAAACTTTGTGTTTTTTGCCTCATCTGCTCATTTGTTTCTCTTCTCTCTCTATGCCCTCTGATAAGCCTCCGTTAATGGATTTCATCTTCTACAGCTCGAATCATTATGAGTCGACGAAACCCTTTTAAAATATCATCAAATATCAACCTCCATTCACTTTCTTTGTCAATCCCGTTTAAAATTTTCTTCTCAAATTCTCCTTCAAAACAAACATTTTGTTTTTATCAACAATAAGAAGTAAGAAGAAATTGATCATTGCTTGAAGAGATGAAGGTTTTGATTTTGAAAGAATTGGAATATCGGTCTGGTTAGTTTGAGGTTGTTTTTTTTTTATCAACAGTAAGAAGAAATTGATCATTACGTGATCTGTGGATACATACCTCATTTGAAAATATCCTCTTCTTTGCCTGATTCTCTGTTATTTTAACACTGCAATTTCATTCCCTACTTCTGAAATTGATCGAATTTAATCATGCTTCAATCTACGGATCAATGGGTTGAAGTATAAAAGTTTCAGTTTGATCAAATTTACACTTGACAAAGATTTTTTTTTCTTCTGTAGTTTGAAAAAAATTGAATAACAAATTGATCGATTATGATCGATCTAGTAGAAATTTTGAAGAAGTTTAAACTGATAGTTTATTTGTTTGATTATCTGTGATTGAAATTTATAATCAATTTGTTCGATTTTCTAAAGATGAATCTTAATTTCGTGAAATTGTGAGATTTGAAATTTCAATTTTAAATGCTTGGGACATTTGTTGTGTCTGACAATCTGCATTTTTTTTTGATCATATAGAAGGCCTTCTTATGGTCGGACGATAATAATGAAAAAACTCAAATTAATTGATAAAAAGTTACTTGTAGTAGCATAAAAATCAGATGAAGAAAATTGAAGAATCTTTCTGTCTAAAACCCTAAACTAGTTGGCTCAGTCTACAATGAAAACCGCGCCAAAAAAGAGAGCGATAATTATAGAAAATGTAAAGTTAAATTTTTGATGTACGGTAAAACTGGTTTGTTTTATGTTCTGTGTTTAATCTCTAATCTGAATTACACGCGTTCATCATATAATGGTCCGATATGAGTAGAAGTTGGGGGATGAAACAGTGGTCCCACTTTCTAAAACCACAAGATGAAATCAACGGCTCCGATTAAGCACGCAATCATTTAAGAAACCTTCCAATCTCTCCTTGTATATAAACACACAACCTTGTCTTGGCATTTTTTGTAGGTGCATTGTAAAGTTTCCTTGCTCCTCCATCATCTCTACTAATTCCTCCCCCGTTTCACTTTTCTGAGTCTATTCACCGTAAGTAGAATTTCCTTTGTTTAGATTTCTTAATGTTAGATCTTAAACACTTTTAGTTTCTTTCATCATATATATTGGTGTTGGTATAAGAGTGAGATGATTCATATGAAGATATTGTTGATTAATCTTCAACTGATGTTAATTTTTGTTTTTGTTTTAATCTTTCCATTTCATCTAATACTTAGATTTACTTAGAAATTTGTAGTATAGTATGTATGTGTTGATATTTGGTATATGAATATGAAAATATTTTGGTTGTTGGATTGTGTTGGTGGTGGTGGATTCCGTATATTGGAATATTATTTGTTTATGTTGTGGTGGTAATCGTAATAGCATAATGGTGCTGGTGGATTTAATGATTTATGCTGATGTTAACCGTTTGAGGTATCTTGTGGTGGTTGAAGTTTTATTGCACTTTCCATGGGTAAACAATATTGCAAATCTTAATTATTAGATTGATTTTGTGTTTCATCTTATATGATTTTCATTTCCTCGGCCCGTCATCGTATTCGAGTTTCCAAGAAACTTCATGAGATTTGACCATTGCCACGGAAAAGAAGAAGAGAATCTAATTATAAAGAGAGACGAACAACTAACAAATGGTAACATATTTGAGAATTGAGAAGCAACTACTAATATTTACAACAAAACAGTACAACTCAGCAAAATCTAAGAAACTTAAAAGGGGAAAAAAAGAAGAAGAATTCTCACTGTTAAACTATGAATGAACTGGAGAGCTCATGGTTTGTAAATTTATTTTTTGACAAAGAATACAAAAAGTGTGGCCAAGTTTATACACATATACTTCCTCTCTTAACCTAAACACGTTTGGTTGATCACAAACAATCTCAATTGTTGATCATATCTCTCCATCTCTCTTTATTTTTTAACTTTTGGTTTTAGACTGCGGGGTCCGACTAGAAACTATGATGTCGTTAATAATAACTTTCAATATAAACTGCTCCTTGTTTTCCCGCAGATGATATATCTTTATAACTATTCAAAATATGCTTTATAATCTTTAGTACTGGATTTAAAATATCTTAAATTTTGGGACTTGCATTTAAGTATAAGTGGGAAAATAAAAGTACCCAATTTGAATGGCTTGATGCTATTAAATTCATTTAGTTGTCACTTAAAACTATATGTCTCATGTGTTAAAGATATATTTTTGATACAAAAAATAATGGGACAGTTCTTTGATAAACAATAGCAATTACAACAACTGTATATATGAGTATCGTCAAATTATAATCATGCAAAATATAATATCGAACATTTATCATCATTAACATTCATCAACAAGATAACAAAGAACAAAAGGATCAAGAAAACTAATAATAGTTAATAGTAATATTATCAAAATAATAGACTTACTAATAGGAACCTAGGAAACTCGCTAAGAGACCTCAACGATGGAGTTTGATGTTCGAGAATTATGGTTCAACATATTGAGAAAACAACTAAACATGTATTATCTTCCTCTTTATCAGAACATGACTCTTAAGTAACTTTGCTAGAAGTCGAGATCTTACTGAAACTTTGTAAAGCTCAAGTTATACATGAGGAAGCAAATTGAACTCAATATTAAAAAAAAAAAAATCCACTACTTAATTTGTGATTTCTTGAAACATAAGGTACACCATATTCTTGAAAACTAAAAAAAAATCAAATGATCTAAGATAAAGGTAACATCACAAATCCAGATTTTCAAAATAGAAACATGGATTTATCTCTAACCTTTCTCATTATCTTCACCACATAAGAAGAAGAAGAAAAAAAAAAATTCTCTCTAGTTGGGTTAGTGAGGAAAAAAATTTCTCCCTAGTTGAAGATTGAACCAAAGTCCTCGGATCCGGGATGCGGATGTAATTTCAACTTTTATTTAGTTTTGTTTTTATTTATATATATAAACCTGAAGCGTCTATTCTCTTCACTTTTAATCTGTCTGTTTTGGTGTGTGCATTAACTCGAGTTCCCTTTCTGATCGTTGATCATGTGGACTCTTAACACCCAACATCAATAGACTTCATGTTTTGAAACTTTGTTTTTGATCGAATTTTGATCCGTTTTTACCCTCTATAAATTTTTATTTTTACTTCCACACTGTGGTGGTAAATGTTATTGGAATTTGAAAGATCTCTACTAAAATGCAAAAAAAAAAAAAAAAAAAAAAAAATCTACCTAACTCTCGCTCTCGCTAACGTTTCGATTTGCTATGTGTTAGGCCTCTTCTCCCCTCTCTGCTGCCAAATCGTTTTTTTTTTTCCAAAAAACTAATCCTATCTTTTCTCTTCATCTACTTCACCCTAAATCTAGATTTACTCGGATTTAGATATGGATTTCATATCTTCCGAGTAAATCTAGATAGTATTATTCACTAATCTTGTTTAAATAAATATAAATCATAGTTTTTTCTGCGAAATTAGGATCTGTTTTCTGTTTTTTCTTATGTTTTCAATAAATAATTTCTCTATGACAATTCTCTGTCATATAATATTTTGATTTGCTACTTCAGCAATTTATCATTATCATTTCCATTTGGGTATTCTAATGGAGTCCGATAATGGCAATAGTGTAAAGATTTGGAGTGACCCGTGGTTACCAAATCAGAATCATCATTTATTTCCTCTTCGGACATTATGCCAGGAAATATCAACACAATATCCGATCTTCTATTAAAGGATAATATCAGTTACTTCCATCTTCTTTGAAAGGTTAATGCCCCGGACCCGAAGTAATTCAAAGTTCTAAAAGCACACTTAAAGGAAATGACTACATTCTTTCCCATTTCTATTATCAGCTAAACACTGAACAAGCATCAACAAATACTGACCACAAGATTACTTCATTTCATTTCCAAAGTAAAATCGTATTCAACTCACTAACTAAAATATTCAACTCACTAACTAAAAGTATCCTTATTTATGCATTTATTTTTTTAAACAGGTTTTAACTCGGCCCAAAATATCCTTATTTATGCATTTATTTATTTTCGCTTTTGAAGCACCCAGGCATTTTAGTTAAAGCCTGGCCCAAGCGGCTGTCCAGGGCAAAACTTTCATAAATAAAAATCCTCAGTTAACTGGTGCTCTTCTCGATTAAATCTTAAAGCTGGACCTGAAATTGGCGGTTTCTTCTCCAAACTTTTGAGCACCCATATTCATGCGCGCAAGTGGTTTAGTTATAAGCAGTGTTTTAAGACCTAGACCAGAGAAACATGTATAAAAAGCTCATTTCCAACTATTAAAAACCAAAAACCTAGTGAACCAATCACATATCTCAGTTGGTTTTGGTGTGCTAATAGCGGATTTTTTTTCTAATGACCCATTGATTCTTATTTTTTAGAACCAAATTATTTTTGTAAAACCAAAATGACAGGACCGGGTTGGCCCAGTGATTCAAATCGGTTAAAACGGCCGGTTAAGCCGTCAAATCGGATGAAACAGTCCGGTCTGGAACTGGTGTAAAACGGTATATGAACGATAAGAAAACATCAAATCCATTAGCTTTTTCCGATTTCTTGCTTGATCCATCCATGACTTCCATACTTTGGACTTGCTGTATGTGATTACAAATCTTACAAATATATAATCAATTAAAGGGAAAACTTTCTTTACATATACAAATAAGTAATACACCAACTGATATCTCATCACAACCATTATGTTCTTCATCTTCTTCATCAAAATACGCCACTCAACAGGGAAAAAACTTTGTGAAGAGACAAAAGAAAACACAAAATCCATGTTGAAATACTTAAGGTTACTGATTAAGAAAAGATAAATTTGTAATCTTCCAGCTAATAAAAAATTTACTTGTTGTATTAATAGACCTCTAATTTATTCCCGAGAAAGGGATGGAGGTTGTGGGTGCGAGTGAGAGCTTTTCCAATGGTGAGTGTGGATGTTTCATACGAGGTATCACTTACTTATTTGTAGGTATATAATTGGTTAAAAAATTTTCAGTTATTGTTCTCATTGATTTTTATTAGTAAAAATGTGACTAGGATGGGAAGACATCTCTAAGTGAATGTCTAAGACTAGAGGTTCATCTAGAGGATGTATAACTTTTTTTTTTTTGCCATCTCACCCCCACATCATTTGAAATATGGTTGTGTATCCTACGTGGATTAAAAAATTTTCCCTCACATACATTCCATTGGAGAAGCTCTGATAAAGAGAGGAAGAGGCATAGAGTTAGCAGTAGCTAGCCAGGGGATAAAACAACAAATAAAGAAATATATTAGGCCCACTAGTGAGCGTGGCCAATTCACAATCAATTTTTGTTTGTGGTATGATTTCCTTCTAAACCGGAAGAGTATCGAGCATCAACACTTCAGAGGGAGTTTTCTTTACATTCCGTTAGAGTTCATTTAAACCGATCTGCATGAGAATAGAGTCTAGAATCGTGGTATGAGATCAACGAGAAGATCAAGGAAACGATGGCGTCCACTGCAGCAACATCAACAGATGGATCGATTGCGAGTGTGGTGGTGCTGTTGACTTTCATTTCTTATGAATTTTAGCCGGATAAATTGGGGTCTATAGCACTTAATTTGGGCCTATAGCTAGATGACAAAAAGGTCATTAGAAATAACCTTCACACCACCCCTTATCAAAATAATTACCTAAGTACCTATTTTACCCTGATTAATTAGCATTAATTAATCATATTAGGGGTTAATTATATTTTGGATGTGAGATTAACTAATGTTAGAGAGTTCTTCAAAACATCAAACATTTAGATTTTTTTCATAATACCCAGAATCGGTTTACATTCATGACAATGTAAACCGATTCTGGATTGGTGTTTCCAAATTAACAGAGGGCATCTATAATCGGTTTACGCGGCCACATGTATAAACCGATTTTCATAATCGGGTTTTTCATATTACATATATAAACCGATTGTTTCCTTTCATACGAAATATTTTTTTTCATTCATTCCATTCTTATTGTAGGATGCAGTTCACGAACTCATTTAGTCTTTGAGAATTATTGAACTCCAGGAATGCTTGATGTTTCACGGACAACTTAACCGTTGTTCTTGGGCTAGCCATTTTGTACAAAAATGTTATATCGATAGATATATGAGTGCACGATCTTTTCTTATTTTTGTAATTCAAGGAAAATCTCTCACATGCCTCGCATGATTAAAATATATTGAGAAGTTGAGATTACTTGGTGTCAAGGTAGTTCATAAACATGGAGACTAGTTCACAAACTCATCTTTGATTGTAATTTACCTAGCCTTATTCATCATTATATATAAATGACTCTTTGGAAACCAGAATCTCAATCATGCCACTAATTATGTGTCTTAGTTGCGGCTAGAATCATCCTATAAAGACATATGTTTCTTCGTAAAATTGTGTTAGGTTACGAATTTTAAACTCTTCACTAAGTGATTTATGAAGCTTGGTCAGATTATCTTCTACTTGATAGTTCATAATATCCGAATCTTATCTTGATCATCGTAATCCTTGTCTATTCTAAATGTCTGTTTCTTCTGCTCCACTGTCATTCAAGAATTATTAGTTAAGGAATAAAATTGATAGAAATTACGAAGTACTCTTCATTTCAGAATTTGTAATTCCACAAGTATCATATTTTTAAATTGATCTAGTGAGATATAATCGATTTGGCATTTATATGACATTTTGAAGAGAGTAAGCTATTCAAATTATCGAGGTTCGCTTGATATCTTCTTTGCCTTGAAGATCCCTCATATGCAAACAAATTTCCGTTATCATGATTGTATACATTTCTAATGGAAACCAACAGGTTATCTGGTAGAGGAAACTCTTCATTAGGTTGAAGCAACTCCCACGATTGTAAAGGAAGTCTCACAGGGGAATCCAGTGCATGGAATCGGATTCAGATACGCAAGGAGCTAGTGGCACGACTTAATTTGAATTTCTCGGAGACTGGACTGCATTAAATTTATCTGTAACCGGAAGCTTGAACCAAAATCTTCAAATCTGGGAATGCAGATGTAATTTTAGAACTTATCTAATTCTGCTTTAGTTTATATATACCTGGAACGTGTATTCTCTCCACTCTCAATTTGACAGATTTGGTGTGTGCTTTAATTAAAGTTCCTTTTCTAATGTTGATCATATAGTCTCTTAACACCCAACATTAGCAGACCTCATGTTTTGAAACTTTGTTTTCTGAACATTTTTTGAATCCTTTCTACCCTTGGTAAATTTTCCTTTTCACTTCCACGCTGTGGTGTGATGTAGTTTTTACAATGGTAAGAATAGTGATTCGTTCAAAGACTTGTGAAGATTCGTTTTAGACTCAAATTAAAATAGAAAACTTAATCAAAGTTGTTATTAATATCTTAAAAAACACCGAGACTCAGGATTCCACCAATCTCCAATATTTATGTGATTTTATCTAAATAACATTCATGAAACCCTTTACGTTTAAAGTGATTCTAATATTTTGCAAAGGTAGATTTTTAGAATAACAATTGTATTTCGAAAGCATAGAATATCAAAAACCTAAGTCTAAGCATAGTCTATAAAAAAAAAATACAATTGCTTAGGAAAAATCATTCAATCAATTCTCAATCAAGCCAAATAATCTTAAAAGAGATTGTAAAAATTAATTAAAATAGAAATTACCACACACATCATGGAAAATTGGCTTCCTCCGTCGCCTCAGCAATGGGGTTTATCTCCTCATATTAACCACTTGCTCAAAATATTGGTTTATGGTTCAAAAGTTTATTAAAATGATGAGAAACAATAAAACAGACTGTTTGCAACGATGTGTAGGCGTTACAATGGACGGACTGTTACTGAGAAATCACTATAGCAATGTTACAAAATTGAGACGTTGTTCTTATTTGCAACACCTGTTCTTCAGCAGCAGCAGAAAACGAAACTCCCTGCAACTCGATCTCCTCAGCTCTGTGGTGTTCTAAAATTCTCTGCAACTCCTCCAATGACTTCGTAACCCTTCTATGACCTATCCCGACTCATTTTATAGGCCCACAGGTCGATTAAATCTCCAGAAATCCTTAATTATTCTCTCTTCCCTTTTTCAGCAAGTTACAGACTTTCTCTTCTTATACCAACCTTCTCATGCGTCATCCAAACCAAATCGAACGTCTCAGACTCTCTTTAAGATATTATTGAATCAAACAAAAAGCCTTCTTCCCTTATCTCCATCCAATAGTTTCCATATATTCAACCAAAATCCCGTGAAAAAACTTCTTCTCCCTGTTTTACTTAGGGGTGGGACTAGGGTTGGGTCAACCCACCCAACCCATGCCCAACCCGAACGTTGGGTGGGCATGGGCAATGTATTTTAAAGTTTGGGCAAGCTCGGGTACAATTTTATTAAACCCGAGTTAAACTTAGGCAAGCATGGGCACAAATATTTCTAACCCGGTGAACTATATAATATAATTATATAAACTATTTTTATAATTGGTAGTATGTCTATTAAAAGCAATTTTAGCCATATCTTCAAACCTAATAATGAAAATATAAATCATATCTATCTCATTATTGAAGGCATTTCCATAATAAGAGTTTGTTTCTTTCTGAGATATTTAATCTCCAAAGGGCTTTCCAAAAGGACTCTGGTAAAGATAGACTTACAATATCTAAGTCATTTTCATTCAGTTTCTCATACATGGATTTTATTGTAAATTCACTAGATCTGGTTAAAGTCCATCTCAACTGATCTTTTCTAAGGCTTTGATCACATCCTTAAAAAGTCAGATTTTGACTAATAGTGGTGGCCAAATCGAGAGGGGAATGTTGAATAAAGAACAAGGATGTTCCATGAGTCATTTTATGCATTGATCCAGCTACCCTTGATCAGTTACTATTACCAAAGCATGAATAAGATGTCAATATTCTTATTTAGTCCAGGAATCCATATATCCTTCCAGATATCTATGCCTTTTCCATTTCCAACTTCCCATATACTATACTTTTGCACTAAATCCATTCCTTACCTAATGCAGTTCCAGGTCCAGGATCCTTTAACATTGTGTTTGGTTCTAAGAGGAGATTTATTTCTAAAGTATTTGGTGCCAATAGTTTTTACCCATAAGGCATGTGGTTCCTTCAAAATTCTCCAGGCCATCTTCGCTATCATTGCAAGATTTAACTTGCGAGCATCTCTGAAACCTAGTCCTCCTTTAAGGATAGGTTTGCAAAGATTCGGCCAAGCCTTATGGTAGTAACCCTTACCTCCAGCATCTTTTCCCCACCAGAAACCTGGCGAGATTGGGGTATACCCAATTTTAAGTGGACTCTTTTTTAAGGGCAAAGGGGGAGGCCTATGGGTAAAGTTACAAAACTACGCTTTCCCATTATAACTCTAATTACTACCCTAAATCAATTTTCATTCTCTTCATTTCATCTTCTTCTCTTCTTCTTCTCCTCCTCAAACACATTACCGGCTCTTCCATCCCCCACCACCCAAACTCGTCGATTAATTCGTCGTAATCGTCGATTCCAAAGTTCCGATTAATCTTCAAAAATGGATCTGCCACGACCTAGAGCAAGTAGTATGAAAGAAGATAATCGAAAACCCAATGAGTATAACCCTGGAATTGCAAGTTTGGTTCAAAAGAAAGTGAAGAAAAAAACGGTTGAAGAAGGAGAATTTGTAGTCGCTGAAACACGAGAAATAGTGCGATTAAGAAAGTAAAGGCCTACTTAAACTCACTCCAGTACTTCATTTTCATGTTTGCATGTCAAATTAGGTTAGAAAATCGAATGTTTGAATTTGCAAAGTTATTTGGCCAAATGGTATAATGTTATCGATCCTGAGACATTTCGTATTTAAGGTTGGCGGCAAGCTATTAGGTTGAAGAACTAGCTAACTACTTAGTATCTCAGAATCGCTACTTGCGGGTCAGCAAGGTATTAGGTTGAAGTACTTGCCGTGCATCTGTTTTTTTGTTAGCTGGGTCGGTTGTGAACTTTAACCTTGTGGTTGTATTCGATTTTTTGTTGCGTCTCCGATGCCTTATGAAAGTCTAATGGTATTTTGTCAAAACCATTCCTACTGTATGTTAGCCGGTAATTTATGGGTAATAGACCTTGCCGACTTGTAATGTGGAAAATCCTTGTGTCATATTTGTTATAAGTGGTTGGTTATTTGGAATGATACCCAGCCCAGAACTATTGTTTAGCCGACATATATGTTTGAGTCGAACCTTCCTATTGTTCCGCGGGTTGGTTTTATTTGACGACCCGTACGACCTTTTTTTTTATTATTTTTCTTATTCGTTCTTGTTCGGTTGCAAGGAAAGAAGAAAGCAGCTCTGAAAGCTCTTAGTCCTCCTTCAAGACCTCCTCGTGTTGGTGAAAAACTCTTGACTTCAACACATCGAGGGGGCATACGTTGTGCCGAACGCTCAAGATCCGTGTACCGGAATGATTACTAACTACCATCGGAACCCAGTGTTTCAGACGACACTCCATATGAAGACCAATCAATTCCATCTGGTAGAAGAGGTGATGATTATGATGTTGATGAAAGAACTCCGGCTGCTGGAGGAGGTAACAATGATGATGATGATGGTGATCAGGACATGCCTAATGTTGGAGGAGGTAATGATGATGATGATGATGATGGTAATCACTACACCAAATTCTCGGATCCGTAACAGACCTGAGCCGTTACTAAAACGGGTTGTAACGGCTCTTGCCTGTTGCAAAAGTGGGTGTTACATTTTTATTGTAACGTAATGGGCTGTTACAATTTTGGTTGTAACGGCTCAGCGGCAACCCGAGGGCCGTTACGAATTTGACACGTGGTAATACTGAGTCATTACAAATTTTTTTGTAACAACGTGGTCGTGGCACTGAGCCATTACTTAATTTTTTGCAACAAAAAAATTACTCGCCACTAACCTTGACCAATTTTGACCAGGCTCAAAATGACCCATGGTTCATTTTCTCACGGAAATAATAGAATTCCAAATACCATGCATATACCTGCCAATCCATTCATCATCCACATTCAATGATAATTTCTTCAATTAATTCATTATTCATTTCACGTTCTTTTCACACATTCAATCCATTCATATCAGGTTTATATAAAAAAAGAACTGAAATTTTCCTAAGTACCAATTTTTTTTTTTGTTAAGTATCAAATTTCCAAGGGAATACATAGAAACTCAAGTTTATATAGAAATTATAAGATAGAAACTTACTAACCTGTCTAAATAGAACTTACAAAACTTTAAGCCGCTAAGGGACCTTATAGTTGCTTTGTTCTCCAAGCCTTTCCAATCAAAAAGAGCATCATTCAAAACTCGAACATAAAAACAGATACTTAGGTGTTGGGAGTAAGCAAAAACTTTTCTGCTTATTCAAGAAGCGAGGTGTATAGTCGTTTAGGATGGATAACAGCACATACGAGAATTATATCGCTTCTGACGAACTAACCGAAAAGCTAAGAATATATATGAAATGAAACATCAAACTCAAAATCCATTGGCATCATCTAGAATCCATGTTAACATCTCAGAAATCAAAGAAATCGATCTAACCATCAAATTTAAAATCACAATTTAGAAACAAACTTATGAGGTCTAATATGCTTTATAGGAAGGACACTGGTGTTCAAATAAGATGGCATGTACTTGTCCTGAAAGATATTAATAGACAAATCCCATATGAAAACAAATCTCCAAAATTTTACCATTAAGCACTTCACCCTTTGAAGACGTGAAGCCTCTCTTACATCCGTATCTCTTGCGAGCATCCGAAGGTTGATGAGGAGTGTCACACCCGAAAGAAGTAGCTTTGATTAACCGATCATTTAAACTCATAAAGAATCTTTGGTTTTTATATTGTTTTTGTGACTTGAAGAAGAAAATAGAGACTAAGAATATTCTGTAAATGTAATCGCATCTAAACACCACCATTAAAATTGAATGAGAAAAGAAATAAAGGAGCAACATATAAATTAGAGAAATATCTTACTCTTTTACACGATTAGATTCTTCAAAGAAGCTTCCTGATAGCTCAAATGAAGGCTTTTCTGCATGTCGGAAAAATTTATGTAAGGTCACAAAGACCGAAAGTTTCAACCCAACTCATCTTCCGTAAACATCAAACCCAAATGACTTCATCCAACCTCAAAAAGACTTCCTTTATATTCAATAAATTGATTATATGTGTAAAATAAAAAATATTAATAGCTCTCCACCTTAACAAAGGTTGTTACTAGCTGCACTTTGTCCCTAAGAAAAGTAAAGCAGACTGACACCACATTACCTTTAATAGCATCAAGATCATAGAGTATAACTTGATAAAAACTGACCCTCCATCAAAGAAATCGCAGTTGAAGTCTCTTTACAAAACAAAGGAAAAAGTGAAGTACCTGGACTTACGGGCTTCTTTCCCGGTTCAACTCCGACTTTATCGGCCTTTTAACTTTTACTCTCAGCTACGGGCAGAGGAACAACATAAGATGGGAATATCAAAGTACTTAACAAATTGAACTTTAAAAAAGTTCTAAGATGCAACATAAGATCAAATGAGCATGATCAGGCAAAGGAAATAAAGAAGCTACTAGAAAACTGATTGAGAAACAACCAAAATTAGATACAAGAATAGATGAAAAGGAAGAAGATAATATAATTTCTAAGTCATTATCGCCTCTACGAATTTTAAGGTAAACAATTTCCAATATTAGAGCCCTTACAATCCTAAATTTAGGCAGATAGTTTCTTAGCCATGGATACAACACTTAAATAGAGCAATATTTAAGCAAGGGGTCAGCTAAGGATTCCCAAGAAAGTAGGATGTTTTAACATCAGCAAAGACTCCTCTGCACAAGTCTTGAAGCCAACATATGCAATTAGAACAGTGAAATTAATGGGAATGTATCATGGTGAAATTGTAAATTTACAGAAGTGGAAGAAGCTCACAAATAAAATATATACCAACTTAGAGAAAAAACAATCACCAACCTTCAGTTTGAGCCCCAGAACTTGTAATGACGTTAGAAGACGCTGATAAGTTATTAATTGCAGTTGGGGATGTAGCATGGGAACTATTGTGAGACCCTTGATTTATCACTCCGCCATGATAGGACATAGGATACTGAAGACCTGGAATAGAAGGATATCCAGACCTCATATAATTGGCCGGAGAAAAACCTCTAGGTCTTAAACCAGGAGCAAGATCAGGTGATAGCCCACGGATTTCAATCCCATGGTTGACTGGTGGAACCATATTTTGGAATCCACGTTGATTCTGCATCTGTGGTAGTGGGTATTGCATGAGTCCATAAGTTCCAGGAGCCTACAAAAAAGGATATAAAATATAACCCAAGTCCCATTTTTAAGTTTCATGCATGAATGAATGTTGAAACAAGATTATATGATATGTATACTGAATAAACTCAACTACCAAGTTGCAAGGAAAGTAGTATGCCATGCAAATGAGGGAGATATCCTTTCGCTTCTCAGGTATAGTCAAGAGTGATTAATGAACCAAACCTGATACCCATATCCATTGTATAGAGGAATGTGACCCATTGGCAAGGCCCCAAATAATGAAGGTTATTATGTCAGATCAGTATTAGGCACTCCAGAAGCTTGGGATTGAACTTTCTGAGCTCTCCAAGCTTGCCTTTCCTTCTCCGTATCAGCCCACTTGACAACTAGTGGAACACTTGAACCCTAGAATAACAACAATTCATAGAAACAAAATTTAAACCTCGGCCAATAATACCATCAAAAGTAAAATAAAATCAAAGATAATTTGAAAAGTTGAAATATCACAAAAGTATGTTGCCTTACTTGTGGCATTGAATGCTAATATGACATCTATTTTAATTCTACAGCAGTTCTGATGTAATCATGCAAAATCATATTTTGGAACAATAGGTCATCTTGCTACACAACCTTATTCTTTTAGCGAAACTCCAACAAGGAGATCATATATGAGGGAGGGGATTAAATCAAAACTTCAAAACATAATGAAAGCACCAATTAAGAAAATAGGTTAGCTAAACCAGATCTAGTTACACAACTTTAAATAAGCACAAACCTCCATTTTATGCTTTCCGTTGATGGCTTCCAGGGCTGAAAGAGCTTGCTCTTTTGTCTCATACTTCAAAAAGGCACAGCCTGCCCAGAACAATAACAAACCCAGAAATAGAAAAACTCAAACCCTAAAATAAATGAGGAAAGACTTACAAATGACGAAATACATATCATGAAATTGAAACCTTAAACTCGATTAATAGATGATGAAATCGAAATCGTATTAGAAAAACGGATTCACATATGAAACCCTAAAAACAATGATAAAAACCCAATCGAAACCGATGAAGATGATGATAAAACACTTACCCAATCGAAACTAATGATTTATTGAAGATCCGTAACCCAATCGAAACAGGTGAATAACCCAATCGAAACCCTAAAATCTGAGAGGGAAGAGAAGGAGAGGCGAGAGGAGAAAATAGAGAAAAGAAAATGAAAAATGAGAAGTTAAGTCGATGATTGAAGATAATTAATGAGAGGTTTCTGAGATAGTTTCTCTGTTGTCGATTATTGAAGATGAAGTTTCATTAGGATTTAAAAGAAGAGAGGCAGGATACCAGAAGCAGAAAGGGAAGAGAAATGAAAAATGAAAAATCGATATGTCGATTCTCATCAAGGCATGGGATGAAGAGGGGGAACGCATGTGAATGCCACACGTAGGGGAGGAAATATCCCTAGTTTTACTCATCTTGGGTGGAAAAAATAATGGCACACGCAAAATTGCAAGTGTTACCTCCCCGTGTGACCAAGCGTGCAGATCGCACGCTAAAAAATTGAAATCGGCTACACCTCTGTTACGAATATTTTAAAACTTAGTAAACGGCTTCAACCGTTACTAATCTTTCAGAACGCCCATTTGTAACGAAAATTGTAACGCCCCATAAGTCGCTACGAATTGTCATATTTAATGGGAATTTGGGTGTAGTGAATGGAGATAAAGATAAGGATATCGAATATGAATATGTTGAAGAGGCAATGGAACAAGAAGAAGAAGAAGAAGGAGGAGATGGAGAACAAACTCTAGCTATTGTTCAACAAACCGAAGCTTCAACTTCAACTGAAACCGGAAATAAGAAGAGGGTGATCACTAAACCATCGAATTCCCACATGCCTTACCCTCACTTGATGGTTACACTGAAAAATAATGAGTCTCCAATGGGGACCCCAAGAGATGGTGGAAGTGTTATTTTTGGATACAAAGACTCATGGGCATGTACGATCCATAATACTATCGTAAGTAATCTCAATCCGTCTTTGTTTTTTATTCAAGTGTGTATCTATATTAAATTTGCGCTAAGTGTTTGTATTTCTTTTCATTTTTGTTTTTTTATTTAGGATCACAAGCATGCCGTCCGTCCCATGAGGCGCCAAGCTTCATGTTCAAATGACTCAAGACTTGGGATCTTAAGGATAAATGTGAGGAGGTGCGACGATTGTCAAGAACTCCGGCTGTGGCTGCATGTGGAGAGTTCGAATATTGAGCATGATAAAATTACCGTCAGATCTCGCATTCTATGAGAGGTTCTACTGAGAGATCGATACAATGTTATTCCCATTCTAAGAGACGGCGAAAACTCCTATGATGCTCATCAAATTCTAGGCCTCGAGGTTGAGGGAAAAGAAGCCAATGAGGGCTTCGATGAGAATTTTGATTTCAAGGATATATATTTACAAATTGAGCAAGAAATTGTTCAGTTGGAATCGACAGACGGAGGCTATACTTGAGAAGAAGGATGGTCACCTACAAGAACTTTAATCATGAAGTTGGGGACACATTATGTGAGACTAAGAAAATATTTGATAAGGAAGGAAGAGTGAACCGGTGCGAATCAATGCTACGCGTCGGCTTATTTGCTATACGTCCCATTGTAAAAATGTATCTTCCCAGAACGATTCAGAAAGCTTGGTCGACGCCTTGATTATATGCAACTATTGATCCCTTAGATAAGATGCATGAGTATTCTTGGGGTATAAGCGGTGGTCGCCTTCTTGATAATGAGTTGACAAAGGGTTCTAGGGAACTCACTGCGCAAGTTAACGAAACATATGTCTCTTACAGGTAATTTTATTGTCTAAATCATTTATATTTGCAAAATTCTCGTAAGATAAGATTCTTACTTTTTTTTTTTTTTTTTTTTGCATAGGTTTGGATATATTTGCACTTCCTTCTTTTGGTGAAAGCCAACTCCTACATCAAAGTGGATGCGAATGTTATGTTAATAAGCCAAGAGCGTAAAGGTGCAGCTTTAAGGGTACTCGGGATAAGGATATGCCACAAAATCTTATCAAACTCCGAATCGCCATCGACAAATTGCACACGGAGGAGGTGATATTTGATCCAGATCGAGATGCTAGAACTCAAGGTTTAATCCAAAGGAGAGATGAAGTTGCATTATACTATGGGACCCTTGTTGTTGTGTCTCGGTGGATATTCATTGTATGATCCACACATCGTAATGCGACAATTGGGTTACGCCCAAGAAGAACCTCATTTCGATGAAGAAAAGTCGTTTTTCACCGTGAACAGTGAAAATGCACCACATCCCAAAAAATAATATTAACGCTCTTACAATCCAAAGACTAGTTCAAGAACATTGGAACGATAGACGTGGCCATAAAATCGATGTGAGTCTTTTGGACGAGGTGACCACCCGGTCATGAAGCTAGGGTGAGAAATACATGACGTGGTACTTGGTTGGGCTCGTCCTAAAGTGATTAGGGAACCGATCGTCAAGAATTGGCTCAGTAAGAAGAAGATGGCATCGAAGACCCAAGAATAAGTCTTAAGAGCATTGTAAGTATTTTAGACTTGCTCGCTCTTATTGTTTTAAGATACATTATCGAATCATTCTATTAATTGTTTGTTGTTTAATTGAAAATAGAAGGAGCATTTGAAGACCATTATGAAGGTGATGTGTTGCACGAGATAAAGAGGAGAGCCTTTGTCAATTGAAGAGCAAAGTAAGCAAATTGACTTTGCTAGCAATGTTGACAATGAGGATGCCATTGAATTGTTCAGAAAAGTCGAAAATGGGTAAAGAGGGAAGAAAATCTAGGGCGGAAGCACAAGCCAAGATGAATGTCAAAAAGAGGGCTCGTAGTGGTCGTGGTGGTGAAGGTAGTGTCAGTGGTGGTGTTCCTAAACGGGGTCGTGGTCGTGAATGAATGCAGTCTCTAGTTTATTTCTTTAAGTTTTGTTGGACAAAATGTTAAGGTTAACGGTTGGATTTTTTTTTTTTTTTAAGGTTTATGGGACATGTTTTCGTATTTTGGACAACAAGTATTGGATTTCTAGTAGTTGAATGAATGGTTTGTTTAGCTATGTAAAGTTTCAATACTTATGCTTGGATGCTTATTTAGGTTACATTTTCCAACCACACCGGGCGTGGTTTTGAACTCAAGGATCACGGCCCCGACACTGCATATTATTTGCATACCAATGTCGGCCTGGACCTCAGATCAAAACTTAGTTTACTTGTTAATAAGCCACGGGGTATTATATTATATACTTTGACTCCTAACTATTGCAGCAAACACCTTCTCCCGATGCCTAAAATCATCAAGGTCGGCATGGTAACAAAATTCCCCATGCCGGCCAAATCATAGCCTGATGGTAATGACCAATACATTCTCGGCGGATACGCGGAAGAAAACGTTCTCCGATGCCTAAAATCATATAAGCTCGACATGGTAACAAAATTCACCATGCCATAAAAATCATAGCCGACATGGTAATGACCAATAAATTCCCAGAGGATACACAGAAGAAAATGTTCTTCTGATGCCTAAAATCATATAAGGTCGGCATGGTAACAAAATCACAACCATGCCGGCCGGACTTGGTTGGAATAGTTGACAAATAAAAACCTCGGCAATTTTAAAATTCAAAATTTTTGCAAGTACAATTGCATTGATTAACTTGTACTTATGCACTATAACGGCCAAATTTGGGCACCATCCTATAAATACACTACTTATCTCCACAAAATAACACACAACTATTTGCATATACTCTCCAAAGCTCATATCATCATACACTCCATCTAACTCACCCAATGGTTTCATTTGATTCTAATGAAGATTTGGCAATCACCAAAGCTTGGTATAAGGAAACTCGAGTTAGACGTCAATCCTCCGAAAGGGTGGATTCCACAACCTTTTGGGATAGGGTACACAACAAATTTAGCCAAGAGTTTGGGTAATGCAAGAAGTGTTCAACAAGTGCACGATAGGCACCTTGTCATCGAAAACGCGATACTTGCTTTTTTAGCTCTCCAACTTCGGATTTTTAACGCTCGCCCCTTCACCTTGTCCATTGCACAATTTGTGGTTTTTTTTACATAACCCATGTTGTTTTATCTTCCAATGAAACAACACTAACAAATGTAAGTTTGTTTTTGTGTTTTTGTAGCACGAAATCGTGAAAGCGCCACTGGAGGAAAAGGGGAAGCATTCTTCGGTCATGCAAGCTATCACTTCTTGGGAGAAAGAATCCTGGAGGATAACCCTTTACTTGGATGCTGTATCGCCTTCGGAGGAGGAAGATTAATGGCTTTGTAAGTTTTTGTATAGGTTTTGTGGGTAGACCTCATGTAAACCCTCACGAGACTATAACTCGTCCACTAGGGTCACCCCCAGGGGTTCAAGGCTTGATGCACATGCTATGCATTCGTTTTTCCATCGAAAAGGAGTTGTATTTTATGTTTCAATCAATGTAGTAACCAAAATTGCATGAATAAAGTGAATTACATCTTCCCATATTTTGTTTTCTCACAGGGTATAAATTCACAGTAAGAATGTTATAAATCATTAGCATGCCGATAGGTAAGCGGCGGTGTTTGTAATTATGTGCACTGCCCGACGACACTATAGCCGATATGGTAGGGAAATATTTACATGCCGATCGTTAGATTGTTGGCCCAAGATAATGACATATTATTCATTCAAAGACCCTTCCGCTGAAAATCGCTTCGTGTTATTCATCAATAACATTCCTGCCTATACTTTGTCGGCATCTTATTCAAACAGGGCAATGGCATGATCTTAGTCAAGACCTTATTCAAACCTCGACCTCCGCCGACCTTTCATATTTTCAAAACTAAATTTTTGATCCAAATCGAACTCATAAGACAGATAAAAGGTTTAATCTAAATTCATAATTTCAAAATTTTAAATCTAAACTCAATTAATTAACCTAATCTGCATTTTTAGTGTTAATTAAACATGGGCATATTAGCCATTTTAGAAAATACAAGGTTAAGGGGTGGCTTGGTTTTACTTCATAATGACCAGATTTTGTCTTACTGGGTATAACCCCAACTTACATGGCCAGACCGTAAATCCTTTGAATGACATTTATTTTATTGGTTGTTTTCTTGGGCAAAATAAAGCATCCCATTAAGTAGTTTGGGATACTAGAGAGAACTGCTCTGTTTAGGGCCGACCTGCGAGATTGAGTTTAGGACTAAACTTTTTCAACCTTTAGATTTGGATTCCATTCTTTCCACTGTGGTGGAAAGGTTTTTATTTTGATCTATCCATAAAGAGAGGTGCCCCTAAGTAAGGATCTCTAAGATTTATGTGTTTGATTTTAAGCATTTTAGACATCATCCTTTGATGTTTGGGTTCCACTTTCTTGCTAAAAAAACCCCTGATTTCTCGAAATTTATTAATTGACCTGAGGATTTTCTAAAGGTAGCTATTGTGTCTAATAGGTTTCTACACTCTAAAAGGTCAGCTTTCACAAAAAGTAAGCAATCATCTGCAAAATACAGATGAGATATAGGTTCACTCTTAGGAGTTATTTTCACACCATGCCGAATTTTATTTTTCTCTCGAGTTAGAAGTAATCTGGAAAAAAAATTCCATGCAGATAATGAAAAGATAAGGAGAGAGATGGTCTCCTTGTCGTAATCCTCTAGTGGGTTTAAAGGTTTCTCCAGGAGTTCCATTTAGAAGAACAACAATATAAGTTGTTGAAATACATTGTTCAATAAGCTGGCAAACTTCAGCATTGAAGCCTAGAGTTTTTAATGCATTTAACAAAAAATTCCAATTTACTTTGTCAAAGGCTTTTGACATATCTATTTTAATTACTAAACCTCCTGTTCTAGCTTTTTTCTTTTTGCAAGAGTGTATGATTTCATGAGCTACAATGATGTTATCAGAAATTTGCCTAGAAGATAAGAATGCAGATTGAAATGGAGAAATAATATTTTCTAAAGATGGATTGATTCTGTTTGCTAAAATTTTGGCTATGACTTTATAGACAAGTTACAAAGCCCTATTGGTCTGGGTGTTTGACTAGATTTTTGGAATGTTTTAACTTAGAGATTATAAAGAGATGTGTGACATTTAAATCAGGTTGAGGGTTTTTCTTTAAAGAAATTCTGAATAGTATCAATTACCTAATCACCCACTAAATTCCAGTTATGTATATATGAAAAAGCTAACTGGAAAACCATCAGGACCTGGAGATTTGTTGGGTTTCATGTTTTTCAGTACAAGAAAAATTTCTTCCTGGGATGGATAAATTAAAATTCTAGTCATCCTCTATGAAGGATGGAAAGAATATCTTTAAAGATAGAGTTAGAATCAACGGTGTCACTAGAAGTTTTAGGTAAAGAGATTTGAAATAAGAAGATAAAAGACTATGCATTTCCTTTGTCTTTGGTTACCACGATGCAGTTATTGATTAGAATTTCTATGTTGTTCATTTCTCCCTTCTCAGGGTAATTGTGTG
This sequence comes from Papaver armeniacum, assembly GCA_023531295.1. NCBI lineage: Eukaryota > Viridiplantae > Streptophyta > Magnoliopsida > Ranunculales > Papaveraceae > Papaver > Papaver armeniacum. The sequence continues at coordinate 78,142 of JAJJWW010011710.1, read as the reverse complement.
GAAGTATTTGGTATTTCTTCCACCTAAATTGAAAATGTTGTCTCTTGATTTTTGCTGGGCTATGGCTTCTTGGGTGTCATAAAGGCTTTCTAATTCCTTAAGTTTTTCTTTGAACTTGTTATGTTGGTAAGGAGTTACTCTCTGTGATTTCAGTCTTCACTGTGTAGAAGATGAGGGGGAGTGAAAGACGAGATTGAATGAGATGTTCGACAAAAAACATAACCACTTGACCTAAGAACTACGGCTATGATTAGCTTACTATAAAATCTATGGATACAATTAGTCCCGAGGATCGATTTCTCGGTTTCTGTTCGGTTTTGGGTGCAATCAAATCGAAACCAATGGTGTCGGTTTTGATCGACAACCATGGCTACACTTAGAACTAATATGGTTTCGGTTCGGTTCGGTTTAATTTCTTCGATTTCATTTCGGTTCCATGGTTCTGGTTCGGTTTTGTGCAACCCTACCAAGATTAATCGGATCATGTTTTCACGGGCTCCCTCTTATAAGTTCTCAAAATATCTTTAAAGTTTCTCTCACGGGTTGTGCTCTTGCTAAGAGTAGCTATGATGGTGCGAGTATAGCAAAATAGAAAGAGGAAAAAAGACAAAAAATTTGGGTTTAATTGGTGTGTGGCTACGGGTGGAAGACTAAATTTGGGAAACAGACACATACGTTACTGGTGTGGGGCGTGGACTATACGTTCGCCGTCGAGGGAGATTCAAAAAAAAAAAAGAAAAAAAGGGGGCGAAGGTATAAAGCCCGCCCCATATAAAGAGTTAAAAAACTATGAATGGGGCGGAGGTATAAACCACGCCCCATACTAAAGAAAAATAAATGGGGCGGAGGTATAAAGCCCGCCTGGTGTGGGGCGTGGACTTTATGTATGCCTGGTGTGGCGTAGATTATATACCCGCCTGTGGTGGGCGTGGAAGTTTATACTAACCGCTCGACTATATTAGGGTTTAGTCTTTGGGTCCACACCAAATATAGTCCGAGACTTTGGTTATGGTCTCTGGTTTTAGTCGATAGTCCGTCCCATTACGTCTCGCTTTTTACCAAATAAATAGATTTACTCGCCCGCTGTGGTTGCTCTAACGTTTAACTTTCGAATTTGCTATGTGTAATTAAATTCCAATCATACCCATAGTTTTAAGAAAATGTCTTTTTTATTTGAAGTGGGAGTGGACAATTGGTGGGGCCCACTCAAGGGTATAGTTGGTCTAATTCGATAATCTCCTCCTAAAGCAAAATTTTGATCTGATGTTTCAGTGTCACATGACATTACATGCGACTCTCTTGGATTCCTTAATCTCCCTCTCTAGGGTTTTAAAAATAGGGATTTCCAATTTCAATTTTCAAAACCTCAACGGCTCTGTCCGCTTCTTCTTCTTCGTCTTCTTCAACAATGGCAGAGAAGGAGGAGCAACAACAAGAACTACTCTTACTCACTTCCATGATCTCCGACATCAAAAATTACACCGGAGATGATCCGCTCCGGCCATGGCTCAGAGGAATTGAAGAATGAAACAATCATTACCACCTCAAATCTACAACCAAAATTACCTAGATTCTTACAGAAATGTGTTCAGACTTTTCAGAACGATCGTCTTTATCAGAAATGATACTCGTTATATCCAGATTTGGATTCAACTGGTAAGTTTACAATCATTCAAGCAAAGATTACATTACATTTCATCTCTTCGATTTTGATTTTGATTTGGGTTTATTTTTCGTGTGTGTTAGATGGATTTGGTGGATGATCCAAAATGGTTATTGAAGAAAATGGAGATGAACAAAATTGGGGCAAAAAAAGCTCTATTTTATCAAGAGGAAGAGATATGATGAGGCTGAGAAGATGTATCATTTGGGTGTCACTAAGTAAGTCCCTTTCATCACCTCTTTCTATCTGTGGTTCAAACATTAAGCTGTCAATTTGAATTTGATTACTGATTGTAGGAGGTTTGATTCGATATTGAGAATGAATCAGGGATTGTAACGGTCTCAAATTAGTTTTCAGGGTGACATTAGTATTTAGCAAGTATTGACAATTGAGTTAGTTGCTTGGTAGATATACTAAGAGGTATCAATTCCACTTCCATTGGGGTAGTTGTATCAAGTGAGTGTGTATCTCTCTTTGATTTACATATTAAGTTAATTCGGATTAGCTGGAATGGTGCTATAAGCCTTCAATAAAGATAATGAATTAGGGATGTAATGGTGGTGAAGTTTGTATAGGGGTTTAGGGTTTCAAGTAATGTCTAGATGTCAATGTTGATTCATTGCAAGTTCTTTTGTTTATGGGGTTGATTCATTCTGCTTAAATTTACTTCAATGGCAGTGAAGGAGGATACACGAGCTTTTTCCCTGTGATGAGGAAATTGAAATTCAAGAGCATGGTGGTGGCGACAGTGGAGATTCTGCTCACTATAGAGACTCTATTGAAACACGAAGAAGATCAGGATGTTGGTGTTTGGAATCTGTCTATCTGATCGAAGAATATTGTAAAGACGACTGATTGGGGTAACTGAAGCAGCACCTATGAATTTGGGTCTATTCTCAAAGGTCCTCAGTAAACGAAATCTCTCCATTGGTTAATGCTGGTTTGGAGTTTTTGCAGCTCTACAGTACATGAAGAATCCAGGCTTGCTATTGGGGCATTGGCTTATGCTACAAGTCTGAATTTGGCAAGTACATGCCAGAATTCTACAAGTATTTGGAGATGGGTTTGCAGTGATATTTTCCGTGCTTTGGATGACAAGATCCTCGTGGTCTGTGATGGAATCACGTTTCTTCTTCTCTGTGACTTGTCAAATGCTTTGGAGATATTATTGGTCTTGCAATAGTTGAGCACTTTGAGAAGTACCTCGTCTATGCAATTCCAATGATGCGAAAAGCATCTGAGGATCGTGCAAATACAGACAATGCTGATGAAGAGATGATGGATTATGGGAATCAACTGAGGCGTGGTATCTTACTCGGGTATCCTCCAGGGGTTCAAAGGAAGATCTCATGCTGGTTATCTCTTGCAATTTATCGCATTGGTGTTCAAGATAAGACGAGGTATGTTATACCAATCCAGATCCAATAATCTTGTCCCATCACTTTCTAGTTTTTGTTCTAAATAGTCTCATTTGGTCTGTTGTGTGTGTTCATATTGAGATGGTCGATCAGAAAGAACCTATGTTTTGGATGCTTTTTATCTTTTGTTTTGAGTTTTATGGAAGTCATTTGAAATTTGCTGAAGTCGAGTGGGTAGGTTCTTACAGCAATCTAAAACAGCCTTATAGGAAGAGATTACAGAACTAGCAAATTCATTAGCGCCTTTATTAGTTCGTAAGGTTCCTGCAGAAATCTTGCAGACTATTCTGAGGTTAGTTTGGTGAAACATCAATCTGATGTCACTTTTTTGCTTTTAATGCTTATTCCTCTAATGATTTTTTAATGTGCGAATCGATTTATAGATTCACCAACTGATTGTTTTGCACTACAAAAGACATGTCCATGTGTTCCATACATAGCGAAACAAAATAGCTTTAATTCTTTAATTTAGGACTTCACTGCACCATATGTATGTGAGGGTTTTGAGGGAAAAAGGAACACTGAGGGAGCTTCCTTACAGCCGCGGAACATAAGTGAACATTTTTATTAGTGAGTCCACATTTGAGGACTCTACAGGTAAAACTAGGAGTAAGTTTAGGATTTAGCAAACGTTTATGTCCAGTTTCAGAGATCATAAAGAACATTTTTAGCTGACTTTTCCATCCTAGAGTTGACACTTGACAGAGATTCAACTGTCTATATCTCTAAGCTCATTCATAGTTGGATGTACGCGGACGATCATTCAAGTTTACCATTCCTCTACAGGATTATGTTTTGATAAGAAAAAGCTAAAAGCAATTACACTGTGTGTAATGCTTTGAAAATCTTTCAGCTATACAAGCAACCTCAGGATAGTGGTCGCTCGCTGTGCACCATCATGTGGTCATACTGTATAACTATGAAATGAAAATTATATGTAAAGTTGGATAATCAATTAAAGAAGTTGACATTGTAGATTAATTATTTTGAATCAGAGCTTACAGGAAAAGAATAAAATAAAATTGAGTAGGTAGGCTCCTAGAACCATCCCAAAGCAGCAGTTTGTGAAGAGATAACATAACTGAAAACTTCTCGAGCACCCCTCTGTAAGAAAAGAGGCTCCTTTTTCTGTTCCCATTTTTTGTATTAATCTATTCGAACAACAGGGGTTTAAATATCTCTCATGTAAAACTTTTTGTATAGTAACTATAGATATGTGACAATATAAGTTGGTGTAGATCAGCTTTACATCTTTGGTCCTTTAGAAATCAATATTTTTCTCCAAATGACACTGTTTGCTGAACTTTCAGGTGATCATAGGTAGCTAGAACTGCATATGACAATCGATTAGAGAAACATAAGCTATACACACGGATCACTATACTGTACTATGGAAGACAATGATAGTTACCTAAGGTTCGGTAGAATATCTGGGAAGCCTTCTTCCGGTTTGCTCCACTAGCTAACTGAGCCAAGGACTTTACTTGAGAAGCTCCTGGTGTTTCAAAATGTGTCTTTAGGTGCCTACATGTTTTATGGACTGCTGTATATGTTAGACATCAAACCAAAGTTACTAAACAGTAAGTAAGTTCAGAAAGCTGTTAAAGGAAGAGATGTAGGTTACATTCGGATTGTGTCAGGGATCTCGTCCATAGGTTGGTCATGGTCTGTAGATGGATGTTTGGGTTGGAGTTGGTCCAGTTTCAACCAGAGTTTCTAAAAAAGAAAAATAGAGTTACCAATTTAATATTTAATAATGACCAAATTCTGAAAGATGTGCAGAGAAAAGTTTGATGAGGTATACCATTCTCATGTAAGAACCCATTTTCTGAGAATCTTCTGAACTTGAAATCAGGTTCAGCTAAATCCCAAATTTTATCCTCTGCTACTGAAGCAAGGTTTCCTCCACTGTGCTTTCTAATGAAAAGGATATATATGGTGACATGTTCTTGCATAGTCTGCAAAGGTTAAAGTACAATTTGTGATTAAATGATGTTATAGAACTTGGCTCATGATAATTTTCGTTTTCCTCTAACCTTCTGAATGTAATTGGACTTCTGGTCTAAGTTCAGGAAGCCATTTCCGGATCCAGAGCTTGGAGATGATCTCTCATTGTCCCCTGTTAATTCCATAACAAGTTATTACAGCTATATATCTTAAATGTACGAAATTTTAGTGGTTTCTCTTCTGTGAGAGGATGAAGAGTGTACCGAATGTCCAGGAGTGAACCTCATGTTGGCCTCATTTACAGGGAACTCAAAGTTGTCTGCATTTGCTTCTCAGTGGATGGTTGCTTGGAACGAGACTCTACACCGCTCTGAGAATCTTCAGCAGGCTTCATATCCAGATAGTTTGCGTGTCAGTGCACAGATAAATACTTTGACCACGAGAAACAAATCAAGCTTAGTAATGGGTGGAATTAACTTACAACAGAATGGTTGGGCTGCTTTGAATGAGTCCTGACACCGATACGCAGATCTTTAACAGGCTTCATATCCAGAAAACTCACATGTCAGGTGCAGAGTATGTTTTGACTAGGAAACAAGCACAGAAATATGTGGAGTTAGATTACCAGTTCCATTGGATTTCCATCAACTGGTGATACTGGTTCAGGTGGTTGGGGTCCTGAAGTACTTCCTGCAGAGTAATAGAATATCAGTTACTTCTATCTTCTTAGCGAGCATTTAGGGAAAGCAAATGACTGAAGACTGACCAGCAAGGGAATCACGAGGTGGGCAAATCTGGATGCTTCGGTCTAGCAGAGGCTTTGGGTAATAGATCTCTGTGCTATACTTTCCTGCTAATCCCATTACAAGTGCCACAGGAGGGATGTCCATGAGCTGTGCTAACTTCATTCTAGTGATGGACTTGGCTCTCTGCAAAAAAGATCGAGTACAAAGGATTTTTACTAGCTACAACGAAAAGACCGCAGACTCGCAGGGTCACTAAGTTTTGTTCTCAGTCGTAGATTTTGATGGAAGGCGGCATAATATTAGAACCTTCTTTCTTCCTACAAGGTTGGAGGCTTCCTGAAGCCAGCTCTGGTAAACAGCGCCTCCGATGATAGGTTCGAAATCCATAGCAAGCTGGACCGTTCTTTTTCTTCTCATGTTCCCCTTTATTATCATTAGCTTAACGTCATCCTCTTGTACCTGTTATAGAGTTGCATATGCACCTTAAAATATCATTTCACAAATAATGCAAGTTATCAGAATGGTTCAAGTGCTTAATACATTTTACCTGTTGAAAGTCATATCTCTGCGTTCGTCAGCCTGCTGATTGTTTTGTGGTTCTGGCCCTTCTGGGTGTTCATTTCTCATGTCATCAGTTTCCATAGGGACTAAAAGTAAGTTGAGGAGAAATTGTCAGGCAGACATTCAAAACAATGGATGACTAATATGAAACAGGCAATTGTTTAAATAGTTAACCTGGTTGAGGAATTTCTGGTGGCGGGGAAGGTATAAGAGTTGTATGCATCTGTGAGTGCTCATGAGAAGTGAAATTTGCATTCATGTCTTCATCTCCTTCCAACGAAAAAGTGTACCCCAACCGCCCATACAAGCCAGGTGCAAAAGAATTCCATCAAATGGAACAAAAAGACAAAACAAAAGGAAGATCCTTTGTTATTCAATTTTATTTCAGAAGAATTCCATCAAATAACCACTTTCTCAAATCACGTGACAAGGTACAAATAAAACTTGATAACCCTATGGCCCTAGGCTGTTACACTGTTATCCTACATTCCATGTTTAACCCCGAGAATAAATAAAACGACTCCATCATTTAGAAAGTAAAACTGAAAAGCAGGAAGAGACAAGCAAGGGTAGTCAGGTCATATATGTTACTCCCTCCGTTCCATTTTACTTGTTTTTTTAGGGTTCTTTTTATGTTCCAAAATAGATGAGTGTTTAAGCTTTTTTCCCAAATTCTCACTAATTTGCCCTTGCTTTGGAATCATACCATACCATTAATTTTCATTGAAATTAGTAGATGGATAATTAGTGTAGTTTTTAAAACCACTCCATGGAGGATAAATACTCTATCCCAAGTAAATTACAACGGGATTCGTAATTTACACTAAATATTGAAACTAAAAACTAGGTGATTTAAATTTTTAGAAGCTATTAATAAGGGCAGATTTGGGAAAAAATTACTCTCTATGTTGTTTCTTAATCTGCGTGAAAAACTCTACAACATCAAGTAAAATGGAACGGAGGGAGTATCACGGTGAAATAACCAGCTTCATGGTCAGCGTTGTAATGGTTGGACAAGTTTAAGGATTGTTCGGTCTCAGCTGTATGGATCATTGTTCTTAGCCATTGTTACTCCTTTACATACCTTCATCGATATAAAAATAAAAACAAATTAATTAATTAATATCACAAAAAACAAAAATGCAAAAGAAATCGGAAGATTGTTCGTACAACTGTGCAAATTAACTGACGTGGACTGCTAATCTAGCTACTAGATTAGCACACCATAAGACTAAACCTAAGCAGATTGTTAATTTTTAGGGCCACGAGGCAGAACAGATCCCATGGTGCCCATGGTAGCCGCAGTGCCGAATCCGTGCAGATCCGGTAGGCAACCGTGGTCGGCGGGACGGAGTACAAGTACTAAAAGTCGGTGCAGTGCCTAGAGTAGGTACAAGTAATGGTTCTAGGCTATTCCCCGTCCCGTCCCGTCCCGTAGTACCGAGATCTCTAGTCGTTGATATTAAGGTTAAATGCTGGCCGTCTATAGTAGGGTTATATACCCTTTCTCCATCGCATTAAGGTACAACTTTGCCTCTAACCTATCACAACTAAATGTAAGTGTCACGATTTATTTTCATCGCCGTTACACCCTCTAGTTTTTGCGAATCTATTATATACTCCTGCACCACCATGTACTTTGGATTCCAAGCATTTCAAAAATTACCGCAAAAATCAAATTAAATGATACTTGAGATTTCGGAGGAAAATGGAAAATGATCTAAATGTTATATCAATCAAATAAGATTAAATCCAGGTACCAAATTATGTTTAGTACCAAAGGTGTACTTCATGTGCCGGTAACTATGAATGTGACAAAGAATGCGGTGTACTTCATGTGCCAATCTTAGAACGTCATCTTCAACGCCAACGGGCTTTCTAGTGAATGTCTTGGGGTGTCTGGAGATTCTCGTTTGTTATGGACACATTCTAAGAACGTTTTGAGAATTTGGGAACTTAACAAGGATGATGATTCTATAGATCGGGCTGCCATTCGACTCAAGAGGATTATTACTATGATGGAGAAGGTGGTTGGAAGTTCAAGGATGAGATTGATTTAATACTAGAATTTTATTTTGACGATCGTTTCGTTTGTGGCTTTGGTCCTATGGATTTCGATGTTGTCATCTCAAGCTTGATGAGGACCAAGTTTTTCTCTATACGTCGAATGGAAGAACGAAATGTTAAACGTTGCCCTACGTGATTCTTACTAGAAAAAACTTTTAAACAAGATGGAAATCGGAACTTTTATGGGTAAAGAACTGTCCTTGCCCCGTCCCGTACCGAGATAAATGTGCATGTACTGGCCCCGTCCCGTAATGCACGGGCAATGTGCACAGTAAAAAGTACATGCACTGCCATAGGAGGTACAGTACCGAGCTAGGCAAAAACCCGTACCGCCCCGTACCTTGTGCCACTATTACACTTTTCCATTGGGCTAGGAGGTTGCAGATAAATAAATATTATAAGCATTTCTAGAGATGCTCAAAATATCATCTTACATTTGTAGAATAAAATTAGTCAAACTCGTTGGTTTAGTAGTAACTCTCATCTGCTCTAATAAATTTGTAATAGATGATTCCATGAGTACAACATACCCTCGTGTAATCCCAACTTTTAGTATCTTAATAATATCAGTACTTCAAAGGAAAAAAAACGAAAAAGATTACTAAGTGAGGAAAACTTTTCTTCAAAAAACTAAAAATAGGAATTATTCTTGGCTTGGGAATAGAAAAGCGAGACATTATACAGACCTCCCATGAACCACACAACAATTCCTGGGTGAAAAAGACACTTAGTTTTTGATACTGTTTAAATAGCCAAAAATTAAAAAGATACTCGTTTAAATGGACAAAAAAATTAAAAATAGGGCAGGATGTAACCGCCATCCCGTCCATTTTCAAATATTTTTTCTTATTTTTATTTTACACATGATGCATCCAGTTTTCATCCTTGCTATTTTTTAAGTATAAGCCAGGGATGAATCCGGTTCATCATTGCTATTTTTTTGGCTATTTCACCGTACTTTTTTACTCGTCCATTTGAACCGTGTTTTAAATTTTTTTGGACAAATGACCCATTTTCTCAATACTTTTACTTCTGATTTATGTTCATAATCTTTTACTGGAAAGCAGAAGTCAAAACATATTTGTATCCATACGCGCGCTAGTACCCTCTTTTTTTTTTGAGATAAAAAGGTTATATAAAATGAAGAGAAAAATATGTACAGGATATTTACAGGAAGTTTGAAGTAACTCAAACTTCAAACAAAATCACAAAAAAAAAGGGGAGAACTATCTCATCAACATAATTTCTTCCTGAAACAAAATTTGATTCATAGAGAAACTCCTAAAGATATTGGAGTTAGAGCTCCATAAGAAAATGTCTTTTGATCAAGCACAATCAACTCCTCTTTAGATTTAGCCCTTCCACCATGAAACCTATTATTTCTTTCCAACCACAACTCCCGGAAGACACCGCGAAAAGGAATTAAGTGCCATGTTATCTTTTTTCTTCTAACTCCTTGGGTTTCCCTACACCAAGCAATTCGTTAAATCAAGATGCATAACCCATTTCACCGAACAGCATTGGTGAAAAATCCCTACAAACTTCCAACCTAATGCAAGAATAGGTGATCTTGTGTTTCCACCCACTATCGCAGAAAAAGACATAACAAAGAGCTACACCCGTGATGTAACATCCATCGTGTTGAACAGCTTTATGCAAAGCAACCCAAATAAGAAACAGCACCTTTGGAGGAGCATATCTACTGACTGCAACATCCGCCATCTCCCAATCTTCCTCTGAATCATTGAGCTTGTTGTATAAAATCTTCGCTGTGTACCCTCTTGGCGACTTCCGAATTACGAAACGAGCAGAGATATTCCACATTTTTCTGGGATATCCCAATTTGTAGAGTGGCACTGGGATATCCCATATTTAAGTTTGCTGATAAAAAAAAAAAAAAAAGAGTGGCACTGGCAAAAGAATTCCATGAGATTACACAAACCTACCTTGAGACAAAACAGAGATTTGGTGGCTGGAATCACGTGATAAGGAACCAAAAAAAAAGAACTTGATGACCCTACGGCCCTAGGCTGTTGTACAGTTGTGGTGCACGTATGATGTTCCAATTTTGACCCTGAAGAAGTAGCTAAAATAACTCCATCACTCCATCATTTGGAAAGTAAAACTGGAAAGCAGGGAGAGACAAGCAAGGGTAGTCAGGTCATTTATATTATCATGGTATAGTGTGATGGTGAATTAACTCTCACCATTCCGTGTGCGCATGTTAGCTTTTCGTTTCCAAATGTGTGTTTTGATGGGAGTTCCGTTTCACAAAATAATCAAATGTAACCCCCACGGCCAATACACTGACTGAGGCCATCAAAAACAAAACAAAAGATTGTGGCAGATCTGTAATAACAACAACTGTCATGCCCACTTCTAATCCTGAGACTAAGAGCCCATCATCATTCTACTTAACCACTTTCCGAAATCACGTGACAAGGACCAGATAGGTGCACATTTTTTAGATTCCAAGTTCAACCCTGAATAAATATCTAAAGTAGCTCATCAGTCCCCACTTATTAGAAAGTAAAAGTGAAGAAGTAGGGGAAGACAAAACAAGGGTATAGAGGTCATTAGAATACCAATGGGTGAAATAACCAGCTTCATTGTCAGCGCTGTAATGGCAATGGACAAGTTTAAGGACTGTTCAATCTTTGCCATTGTTACCTTTTCATACCTTCACCAAAAAAAAAGTTAATTGGAACGGACAAATACAAAAAGAGAGTCAGATAAATAGTACAGATGCGCACGTTAGCTCCAAAACCCATTTCTGTAAGCAGGCGCTAACGTGCGCCAATTTTGCTTTTGTTTTTGTTTTTTTTTCCTGGAAGAAGCAGCAGAAAGTAAAAACTTGATGACCCTACGGCCCTAGGCTGTTACCCTACATTCCATTTTTAACCCTGACAAACAACTAAAATGACTCCAGCATTTAGAAAGTAAAACTGAAAAGCAGGAGAGACAAGCAAGGGTACTCCGGTCACTGATGTTACCACGATGAGCTTCATTTGTCAGCGTTGTAATGGTTGGAGATTGGTTCAATCTCTGCAGTACGAAATTGGATCATTCTTCTTCGCCATTGTTACTCTTTTTCATACCTTTCTTTGCGCAAGCCGTACGGACACTTCATTTGACATCATTCTTCAAAGTAAGAAGAAACTTCTCTTTTCCCTAAACTTTCTTTGCTTATATTTATTTTTTTGTTGATTTTTGTGCTATTTTTCATGTTCAAGTCATGTATGTGTGTAGTATCATCTTAATAATATCAGATCCAACCTTAGTTATGAATTTGTGGTATGTTATGGTCCAATTTTTTGTGTGTTTGTATTATAAGAAATCTGAATCACCGAATTGTACTATATCCGCCTTCTTCACATAGTAGGAAAATGAAAGATGAAGTGTCTTTACATATCTGCCTTCTTCTTTTCTGCAGGATCATGGCGGACATGAGAGAAGTCCACACGCAACTAATGAATTCGAAAAAGGCTTTGGACCGTAAACTGTCTTCTAAAAGAGAGGGTAACCTTGTTAATGAAACAGCACAATTTTTGGAGAACCTTACTACAGAAAGCACAAGGTTTGGTTTGGATATTGGAAGTACATCTTCGCTCACTAAGCTTCAAAAAATTCTTGCCAAGGACGAAAAGAAGCCGCGCTATGTTCCACCTGCTTCCCTGAAAGCACATTTGGATGAGGTAAAATTGCTTCCGTTGGAGCTCAATTTCAACTATTTCACCATAACACATTTGTCTTAGGTTCTTCTTTTGTTCTTTTTTTTTTTTCCAGATTTTTAAGTGCTACATCAAATCTGTCGAGAGTGCCAATCCTTGAAAGTCCTGATGGAGATGGAGATCATGAGGCGTGTGTTTAGCTATCTTCTCGTTGAGTCGAACTTACCTAGTATGGAGGATTTAATGAGTCTGTTATTAGTTTATCTCTTTCAATACTATTGCTACTAGCTATTACGTACTGGTGCTGTTATTGTTCTTATTTTCTGTTTGTTCTTCTGTTGAACCTGGTATGGTTCTCGAACTACGTCGTTAAGGGCCTTTCGGCGAGTATGCTACGTACTTGTTGATATTTTTCAATACTGCTAATACTAGTACTTTCACTATTAATATTCTTGCCCTTGTTATCTTATAACCTTGTGGTTCCAATGATTATAAATTTTGATTATCCCATTTTGAGAGATTATGTTGAGGTTCATACATAGGGATGTTCCTGAATGTGCCAATAACATTCATCTGGCGATAAATATGTTGTTATTATTGTTGTGCTTGGTGATGACGTTTCGGCATCCAATTGCCAGATATGACAAGAGGCAAATTAACTAGAAATGATAAAGTCCAATGTAGTTGACAATGATCCTCCATTGTTCAATGGAGCAACCCCTAGTGTCCAATGTAATACTACTAGCTAGAACCAACAATCACTTGGTTATCCGGTATGTGCAGGCCATCTCGCAGCAAAGGCCATCTCTCAACAAAGACACGATGAAGTTTATTGCCATAACAGAACTGTTTATCTCCTGATATTTTCTTAAACGTATAAGCAAGCTCTTCACTCTTGTGATCTTTCGGTAAGACAGCAAAAGCTTCTGCAAACAGAAATATGGACAAAACGATAAAAAATGGGAATGGAATTCCAAGCTGAAAACCATGTGAGAAGACATACCTATAACTAGAAAGGGTTATAACTTATGGTAATGGTATTTGTCCAGTTTCCTTCCTCCTGCTATTTATTGTCTTAATTAATACATCTCCAGTGATCGTAACGTGCTGCATGCACATATAACAACGAAACAAAACCAACAGTGAAGGTAGGATTCAATCGCATATGGCCTGAAGACGACCATTTCTTAAACACTGCTTCAATAAAAGGAACAAATATCAGTAAATTACAAGAAAAACCACTATAATGCTTCCTAGTCCTGCTGGTGAATCGACGAGTGTATTGAATGCTAAGGATTCTATGATCTCCAACAAGTAGCATGAAATCCATATATTTCTTTCAATTAAATCCACAAAAACCTTTAGCATGCATAAACAAGTAATATTTTGCAGTCGACTTGAGAAAACAAAAAGTGCCATAGATGTGAGCTTGCGAGTTTCTTCCATTCAAGAGATTTCAAAACCCTACTTATATAAAAAAAGAAATTCAGTTTCCAAGAGAGAATTCGAATATACTCGAGGGGAATTTAATCCCCATATAATTTCATACAACGAGGCACGAGCACCGCCATGAATTTTCGGTATATACTAGCACCTAGCTGCTTTTCTTGGTATCATGTTTACTTGTAACTTTGTAAGCGCCGCAGTTTTGACTGAGACAAAACACTTGAGCAGTTAGCTTGTCCAATGGTCTGTTTTGGAAAAAAATTCTGATTGAGCAAAAGCCCAATCCTGCCGCATTTCTATATTAAATGGTTGCAAGTTTACATTCTAATACTACGGACCAGAGATTAGAAACTTGGAGAAAATTTTGATGAGACCATAATTCATTAATATCAAAGACATGTCAACAAATCATTTGTCCCCAATGCCCCTTTCAAAAAATGCCCCCATCAAAAAAAATTCCCAGAAACTCGTCGATACCAAATTTTTTAGATTAAAAAGGGAAATGTTTTCCCGGGTCCATGAGATCTCCAGGTGGACTGCAGGTGGGGATGAACGTCAACTTCCGACAGGTGGTATCGTTAAAATTAAGGAAGAGTGTTCAAAGGTTATGCTATATTATGCGTTGGTTGTGGTGCTAACCCGCTCCACCTATGGTTAGGATCGTGTTAAATATTTTTTTCTTTTTGAAATTGGGATTGTCTCAGCAGGTTCTCTCGGTCCCGGACAAGTTCAAAGCAATCTCCACCAAAATCAGAATTATCTCGCGCAAGATAAGCGCCACTACTGCGCCGAATTTAGGTCTTTCTTCAGAAAAAAAAAATCGGCAGATCAAGAAAACTACCGTTAAGTGCATCTTAAATTAAAAAACAGCCGGAAATGTAATAAAGATATTAAAATTCGGAATTTAAATCGTAAATAAATCAATCATGCATGTAGCCAAATGTGATATTTATCACTTGTCCAATGTAATCTCGTATCTTAAGCTCTCCTCACACGAGACTAGCTCCCTCCAACTGTTGGAATTCGTTACCTTCCCATATATGATCTCCAACCAAGTATCTCTTTGATTTTTCTCCCATGGCTTCCAATGAAGCAAAAGTATTTGTGTGAGGAATTGCTTCGACATTCACAAAGTACTCCGTCGACACTTCCTCATCATCCGAAATCATTTTCAAAATCGACATTTTCGAATCGTAACAATAGAGTGCGTCATCATTGTACGTAAATATGATTTCTTCATTTCCGGTAAGAAAAATCGGCTTAAACCACGTACGGTTACGCTCCACGCCTCCAAAATCTATATCGAAATCCAAACACCACCTGTTTTCTGCGTCGCTGTTTTCACTGGTGCCTCTTTTCTTCAAGGACCATATCTCCATCCTTGATTTTTCCAAGTAAAAACACAATTTCCCTCCCAATGCAACAAGTCCGTGATTATCACGGTTGCGATCACAGTTAATTATACATGGAGGAAGAGGGAGAAATCGGAACTCTTCATCAGCCAAATCAAAGGCCACAACGTTCTCCTTTCCAATCCAATAGATAGCTCCATTTGCAAATGTACCAGCGCCACGATGCGTTATCAACCAATAAGGAATTGTACCTTTGTCTCTCCAGCCACGGCCGCTACCAAGTGTGTACACTTGAACATGACCTTTACGAGTGCTGCTACGATAGTAGATTCTAACAATCTTGTACTCATTGGTAGACCTAACATACCCAAATCCACATGATATGTCACTAAGGTTGAGCTCTCTTTCACCTCTCTCTCTGCTAGAACTATCGGCTTCTGGTTCCACCACTAGTCCAGGAAGATAAACATATTCTCTAGTGATGGGATTGAAAATATAGATGGGATCTATAACTCGATGGTGGCATATAAACACGCAAATCAAACCATTGCATGAGCCAACTAAGTGATCAAATATTTTATTGCGTATGGGAGGGTGATTGATCTTTCGAAGGTTTTCCTTGTAAGAGTACTTCTCGTTGGTGCTAATCTTGTCATTGATTTGTCTCCCGTGGTAGAGCAGTGTTGGGCCATCGAAAGCATCTTCACTTTGACAAGCAAAAAAGAGATTCGGCACCACCTCACCGTCGTTGCCATCACTATTGTACAAATTGTTAATTAGGTGATTGAGGTGCATATTAGTGAAGTAAGTTCTATTGTCGCGGATAAGAGTGTGCCACTTTTGACATACTAATTTACACTCCAAAACAGACTCCGTCGGGACTCGAGAAAGGATATTTAACAAAGCATCCGAGGGAAGCGACTCCATAGCTCCTAAACAATAATAATAATAATGAGTTAGGAAGGAGTTATTCAGAAAGGAGTTGGAGCTCAGCTTGCTTCTTCGCTACCAACCACAAAGGCACAGAATTTGAAAGACAATGATTTCCAAATAAAAAAGAAAAAAAAAAAATTAAATAATAAAAACCGTTAGGAAGTAAAAAATGAGAGAAGAAAAAATATAATTGCAGTGAAGAAACAAATGCGAGTCTTGGTTTAGATTGGGCTTTTCCAGAGCGTTAGTGCTATTCAACTCCCTATTCTCCACCTCCCTATTTTCCTCCCTACAATCTAAACCTCACATTAAGAAAATGGTGAACCCCACTTGAACGATCTCGACGTAGATATGAGGCTTAGATTGTAGGAGGTGTGAATAGGGAGCCGAATAGCATTTCCCTCTGTTTCCAGAGTCTTTGAAATTTTTTCTATTAAAATTTATTAATTAATTAATTTTAATAATCTAATAATAAAACCTCAAAATTACTTACATACCTGATTTGGATTTGATCATCACAATATTACTTCAGATGATAATTTACTTCTCTTGATCCTTGCAGTCTATCGATCCATATATATATACACAACCCTAACATTCCTTAATCACAACTAAGTAGAATTAGGGAAGGTGGTATAGGATTCCGAATGTGCATCACCGGTTCGAGGAAAGGAAAGCGCCTTAATGGATTAGGCCCATTCGGTTTAATCCTAAAGAAATCCACATGTTGCAAATTACTGCAAGAAACTCCCATCGGGATATACGCTAACACTAATATTTACACATCACACCGGCTATTCGCTGATTTCAAATCCTCAGGAAGATTACGGAGTCAAAGTAAAAGAAGATACGTATCATCAGAAAAAAAAAAAAAAAAAAAAAAATCATTTTAAAGATGAGAAATGCCTGAGAAACAACTTTCAAGATATTTCAAGACTGTTGAAAAGGAATAATCACAAAGAGGATGGAACTTTCCAGAGCATGCTTTCACAACCCCACATTACCACCAAACATGGCCGCCATGGGATGCAAAACAGCTTTGGAGCCAAAGGAAAAATGACGCAGCTCCTCTAGCCTTACATCACCTGAGGTTTCACTGATGGTTTTAGAGACACAAATCAGCTTCTTTGCATCCTCTTCTGACCCAGATGTAGGAAAGCGTCCCAATTTCCCTATGAACTTATCCAATGCTTGAAAAGCCAAGTGCAGCAGGGTGGACTTACAACACGTGGACCATCCAACTTAGAAGAAAATCACCAGGAACATTCATCGCTTCTCTCAGTGTCCTAAACTTGAACACCTTTGGCTGTTTCACCTGTGTGACTATACCACCTCTCATATACCCACCATAATATGTAGTGCCCACAACAAGTTCAAAGGAGTAAGGTCTGGCACTTTTGACCTTTCTGGGCTTTCCTATCATTCAGTTCTGACCTCCCAAGAACTTCCGAGAGAACAACTATGTCTCCATCTTGAAACTCCAGTCGCTCATCATCAACACAAGATACAAGTGCAGGATTGAAAGTAAAGCATAACCTCGGGGTGAATAAATCACGTCCTAAAGCAGAGTAACAGGGATTAGTAATAAAACATACCAGTATTTCATGTTCAATATTGACAAAACCGTAGTATTTTGAAAGTAAAACATAACCTCATGGTGAATGAATTGCCCCTAAAGCACAGGGTAACAGGGGTTAATAGTAAAACAGTTCACAAAATTTCAAGTTCATGCAAGATATGAACTTCATCAATGCCTTATTTTTGTGATTTTCTGGAAATGAAGCTTGAGAAGGTTCTCTAAAGACTCCCTTGTAGAACACCATGAACCATCTGGGGCAAGAAGAGAATCAATGCGGTTTCTGGATTTTCTTCTGTTTGCTCTAATATGAAAAAACTTTGTCTTCTTGTCCATATCATTGAAGAAATGATCCCTGGATTTCTGCCTGTATGAGCTTGCTAGAACTTCATTTAAAGCACTTATTTCTTTTTCAAGAATAATGACAGCATTAGTGTTACTACCATTTATATCTGTAGATTGGAGATGAGTCATGTCTTCTTGTAACTGCATGATTCTATTTTGGACATTCCCAAAAGTGGATTTACTCCATTTTGAAAGAATATATCTAGTATGAGACAGTTTGTTAGCAAGTATAAAAGCATTGAAACAAAAAGAAATACCAAGCATTTTCAATTTCTTTTTTACAATCTTCGTGTTGTAACCAATGTTCAAAGAATTTCCAATTTCTCCCAGAAGTTCTATTAACTCTATAGAGATCTAACCGAATTACGAAACGAGCAGAGATATTCACATTTTTGTGGGATATCCCAATTTGTAGAGTGGCACTGGCAAAAGAATTCCATCAGATTATACAAACCTTGAGACAAAACAGGAGATTTGCGGCTGGAATCACGTGACAAGGAACAAAAAAAAAAAAAACTTGATGACCCTACGGCCCTAGGCTGGTGTACAGTTGTGGTGCACGTATTTGATGTTCCAATTTTGAACCTGAAGATCCATCATTTGGGAAAGTAAAACTGGAAAGCAGGGAGAAACAAGCAAGGGTAGACAGGTCATTTATATTTCCATGGTGAAATAACCAGCTTCATTGTCAGCGTTGTGATGGTTGGAGAAGTTTAAGGATGGTTCGGTCTCTGCTTGTGAGCACGCAAATCGGGCGTCGGTTCCACGTGATCACAAACAATCTAAATAAGAACTGAATACGTGCACCGAGGTGTGAAGTGTATAATATCCCTAGGTAGATGATAACTCATAGATTCCAAACCCCTATGGTTTGTCATGATCTCATCATCATTCCCCAAGGCGATAGGTCTGAGATACGAGTATGTATGTGAACTATCAGTGCAAAAGATAAAAGAGACAAAGGTTTACGTGGTTCAGCACTAAGGCCTACATCCACGGATCTGAGGTGATTTACTATAAGACAAACAGTTACAGAGATGATCACAAGATCTGGTGATCATCGATCACTTGAGCTAAAACTCTCACTTACTTCTCCCTATTCTCTCTCCTTCCTCTCCTTTTTTCGTTGTTGAGTTGTATTTGCATCGCGTGGCACTCTTTACTAAGCTTGATCACCTCTTTATCTCCATTATTCCTAGGGGAGTGGGAAATCTAAGGCATTGATGGTAGTCGCGACTCCCTTGAGCTTGTGGACCCATCTTCGTCCAATAATGGCATTGTAGGGCGAAGGCGTGTTCACCACGCTAAAGCGAGTGTCGACTTTCATGGGGCCTCATCCACTTTGTAAGACAATATCCCCAGGGCTTCGTAGCTTTAGTGCCATTGAACCCGTAGATGGTGTAGTGTGAAGTCAGAGTTGCTCATCGTTAAGCTCCATGCGTTTGAATGTATCGTAAAACAAGACATTTACGGAGCTTCTCCATCGATGAGGATTTTCCTTATGTTGCATCCTCGCGATCGGCAATGTGAGGATTAATGGGTCATTGTGATCTTCCATGTCGTCCTCAATATCATCGGCTTCAAAGATCGTAGGTGCGTTCATCCACTCCTCGTGCTCTTCTACTTCCTTCCCATTTATACTTGTAAAGCTCACAAAAGAATCTTCAAATTGCTTTCTCGGTCGTTTTCCTATTTGTGCCGTTAGGGTTGGCTCTTTGCTTTCGAGCGGATATAGAGTTCAATGTGCGATTGCCCTCTGTGTAGCTGGACCCGTTTGTTTGCGTTTGGCTCTATCTTCCATTCCAGCCTTTTCCACATATTTCTTGGAGATCCCACATCTACTCGCCTTTTGTACTTGCTATCTTGAGGTTTTTGCATTTTTTTCGTCGTGTGTCCGTGTAGGCAGGTGGAAGTCGCAGATTTGGATTCTCGCCGAGGCCGGTGGTTGTTTCCCTTTAGACCAGGGGCGTCTAAGTCTTCGCGACCCTTGATCTCCTTTAGTATGTGCGATAGCTGGTGTTGAGTTTCGTGTAGACTCGGTCTTCAAACTTTCGCCACTCCTTTGTGATCGTCTTTTCGATCCTTGTGGTGTGGGGGCTTTATCTACTAGTTCTCGCGGAATTTGTCCGTGGGGTTCGTTGCTCGCGCTCGGGGTTATCTTTTGAATTTCTTCCAACCTCGCATGTTTTTCAATGATTATCCTTAAATCTCCCTCTGGTTGGAGGTACCGTGGGATCTCAACAAACAACGGGCTCATCCTATCAAGCCCCCATTTGTAACGCGAATACTCACCACGGGATCCACATGTCCGATGGCCCGATATACTTTGTGCCATCTATCCGTACTCTCGAACGGACTCCCTGTACTTAATTGCAAGCGAGAAGAGCTTGTCCATCCATGTGTTCACAACTTTGTTGTACATGTAGGTGGCCAGAACTTTTCTGAGTGAGTTCATATGAATCAATGCACCCCGGCTTGAGGTTATCAAACCAAGATAACGCGGATCCTTTCGTGCTTGAAGGGAAATATCTCGCATAGTATAGCCTCGTCGTAATCCCACCGGCCATTACCCCATTGTAATATCGCAGATGAGCTGAAGGTCCGCGGACCTGCCGTAACATTCAAAAGGTCGGGACCGGACATTTTTGCGAATGGTAGCCGTAGCTAATCGTCGTGCAAGGGGAGTAGTGTTGGCTTCTTCATAACTGTTCTAGTCTTCCACCTCCTTGCCTCGGTCTTGAGTTGATTGATCTCACAGCATTTCCGCGCGGAGGTTTTCCATTGCCAAACAAAGGTTCGTCTTGAATGGAAGACCGTGTCTTTCTTGTGGGTTGTGACTTTGTGGCCTCTCCGTGTCATAGTAGTCCGGGATATCGGTTGGTAGTCCGGGTCGGACCTTCTCTGCTCCGCGCATCTCTTTGGGGTATCCTTCTTCGGCTAGTCAAGGGCCGGGATGTTTTCAAGATCGTCCCTCGGTCCCTCGCTTCAGACCGAGTTAGCTTCGCTGTGGCCGATTCGCTATTTCGAGTTCGGAGGATCTTCTCTCTTAGTTGGCCGGGTTTTCTGAGCTATCAGAGCTACCGCATCCGCGTACGTTAGTTGATTCCTCCCGTAGCTCCTCCAGCTTGTGCCAATATTTGCGCTGTTTGGTTCGATGCTTGATTGGGGATTCCTTCCTCGTAGTTGAGCTTGTCCTCGGGGATCGTGGTATTGATTTCTTCTATCAATGGCATGCCTGGCTCGATTATTCTCATTGGATCTTGCCGGCAGTTGCTCGTCCTCGTTCATTGTCCGCGCATTCCGTAGGGATGGTTCTCGGGATCACCGATTCGGCTATAGCCTCCCGAGGCTCGGCTGGCCTCGGTTGCACTGTTACTTTGGAAGCAATCACTTGAGAAACTCCCTTGCCCCGGCAAGCAGCTCTCGCGGACGCAGCCTTCTTTTCCTCCATTGCGATGTTTCCCCGTGATCTAAGAGCCCACGCTTTCCGCCCCGGCCGCATGTTGTCCATGCGGGCCGTGCGTCCTTCGCCCTTTGTCCGCTCCTTGTTATTGCTGGTGTGGTCCTTGGAGTATCTCTTGGAGTTATCTTTGTCTTTCCAGATCTTTGTTACTTTCCATTGTCAATCCGCACAAAGGACATGGGAGGTAATCCGAGACCCAAAAGTCCGCTGTTAGCTGTTAGTTTGACTTCATAAACTAGATTTCTAGCGGTAATGAGTGTATTCGGGTTGTTAGTTTGGTGAATAGTACGAAAGACATAGACGGATGCGGATTTGACCGATATAAAATCCATGGGTCGTTATTTGCAAAAAGCCCAAATCTTTTGGTGGAAACTTTGTTTGAAATTCCGATTAAAACCTAGATGTATTGGTAGAAAACATAATAGTCTAAGAACAAAATCTAAAAAAAATGAGAAACGAGTCTAAGAGCAGATCTGTTTGCTAAAACCTGTGATCTCGTTTGTTTAAAAGTCATATAATGCTCGGGATCTCGTTGATAGAAAACACAAGTGACATAAATGTGTGCGAAAAACGAATCCAAAAAAATGTAACATCCGTTTTGCGTTTTTAAATAAAATTTTTGAGGTTGAGGCTGGGAGTCACAGAAAGATAAATCTTTTACCGGGACAAGGTCCTCAAGCTTTCTAGCGCCAAATTGTGAGCACGCAAATCGGGCCGTCGGTTCCACGTGATCACAAACAATCTAAATAAGAATCAATACGTGCACCGAGGTGTGAGAAGTGTATAATATCCCTAGGTAGATGATAACTCATAGATTCCAAACCCCTATGGTTTGTCATGATCTCATCATCATTCCCAAGGCGATAGGTCCGAGATACGAGTATGTATGTGAACTATCGATGCAAAGATAAAAGAGACAAAGGTTTACGTGGTTCAAAGACTAAGGCCTACATCCACTGATCCGAGGTGATTTACTATAAGACAAATGCTAAGCTGCAGATGATCACAAGATCCGTGATCATCGATCACTTGAGCTAAAACTCTCACTTACTTCTCCCTATTCTCTCTCCTTCCTCTCCTTTTTTCGCTCCCCTTTCAATGAGGGGGATACATATTTATAGCTAAATTTGGTGGGTCCTACCACAATGAGTGGCCGAGATCTTATCTTCTTGTGTTCTGTGCATGATACGCGGACTTGATATTACCCCACGGGCGTGATCCGCGACCTCTATGTCACCCCGCGGCTTCGACTATATCTCGACTCATCCCGGCCGCTCAGCCCTTGTTTCCATCGTTGGTCGTCCGACACGTGTTCTCCCCCGAGCTACATTAAATGCGGTGGTTGGAGCGGTCCGAATCCATGGCGAGTGGTGTCACTCTCTTGTCATGTCTATATCTTGAGGCTTCGATCGTTGATCATGTCTTACCTCGTGATGGGTTAAGGCCATCCTCCGGGTGCTACGCTGACTATCTATCTCGGGTGCCCCTTTATTTCGACCGTTGGTCTTGACTGATGGCACGTTGTTCTGAGTGCCACGGATGCCCCTATGTGTCATCCTTTGAAAGCAATGTCATCCACGTGGACCCTGGTAGTGCACGTGGCAATGGAGATAAATAAGTGTACTTACACTGCTGTATGGATCATTCTTCTTTTCAGAGCAACGTATAGTGTACCATTCCGTGTGCGCATGTTAGCTTTTCATTTCCAAATACACCGAGGTGCAGGAAAAGAATTCCATCAAAAACAAAACAAAAGATTGTGGCAGATCTGTAATAACAACAACTGTCATGCCCACTTCTAATCCTAAGACTAAGAGTCCATCATCATTCTACTTGACCACTTTCCGAAATCACATAACAAGGACTAGATAGGTGCACATTTTTTATATTCCAAGTTCAACCCTGAATAAATATCTAAAGTAGCTCATCAGTCCCCGCTTATTCCAGTAGAAACTCTTTTAATTAATACTCGATTATTTAGTAAATTCTCTTAAATAATATTTATGGCTGGTCCCGAGTTGGGGACAACGTGCCAAATTAATAATTCGCTAAAATTATATTCCCTCCGTTCCGATTTACTTGCTCTTTTAGGGTTTTACTTGTGCTTTTTTTTTTTTTTTTTTTTTTTTTTTTTTTTTTTTTTGAATTTTTGAAGGACGAAAACAACAAACAACACAAAAGAAGAAACCGCACTAGCTAGAGATGTATTGCTCACTCTCAATGAGATGAACAATACTCCGAGGGGGAGAAGTAATCCACACATTCGAAGAGTGGGTAGATGCAGCAAATGCTAGCATATGTGCCACTTCATTGGCATTCTTTCTGACAAACCTGAATTCCACCGAGTTAAAATTCCGCAGGTGATCTTTGATTCTGTTAATAATGTTCTTGATTCTCCAGCTAGGGTTAAAATTCTTGTATCTCAGAGTGTTGATGACATTCAGAGAATCTCCTTCAAGGATGATGTCTCTAAATCCTCTGAGATTCCCAAACTCTGAGCATACTTGCGTTGTGTGCCTCAGCTTCAATTGCCGTGCAGTGGTCTATTATCTTATTCTGACACCCCTGCATTTTGACTCTGCTGTCTCTTGCAATTGCTCCACAAGCGTATCCTCTTGGCCCTGCCGCCCCATCAAAGTTTATCTTTATCTTCTCTCCTTCCGGAGGTTCCCAGTTTTCCTTCCTAGCCTCCATTATGTCAGCCTCTGTGATCTGCACTTCGTCATCTTCCATTTCAGTCTTCATATTGTACCAGTACATTGCCTCATGGAGAACTCCTCTAATGTTGAATTTCTTCTTGTTGAAAACTGCATCATTCCTGCCCTTCCAAATTGCCCAGAAGACACACAATCCCATTCTCAGCTTAGCATAGTCTCCCCCTTCTTCCAACCACATAGTGATGATGTCTTTTATCGTTAAATTTGGGCATTCTCCTATTCTGATACTTAGAGGTGAAGCGAAGAGAACTGCCTGTGTAAGTTGACAATATAGGAACAGATGCTCCATCCCTTCAGTGTTTCTCTCACACAGTTTGCAGTCATCATTGATTCCATGTATGTGCTTTTTGATATTGCTAGCTACAGGGAGACCATTTTGGATCATTCTCCAACCAAACATTTGAATTTTTGGAGGAATATGTCTCACTGCCCAATACTTCTTCCAAGGAACTCATCGTTTGTTGAAGTAGAAGGATCTCTGTCCTGCATTGTTTTGAGAAAAGACTTTGCAGAGAAATCTCCCTTTGGATGGTGTATCCACAAAAGCTTGTCAGTTGTGCTATCTTCAGGTTCTGTAGGTATATGGATCTCTTTTATCTTGGCCACTTTAGTAGGGGTGAAGAGCTGCTGCAGCTTAAGTTCATCCCATCTCTGTTCTCCTTGAGTAAGCAGATCTTTCACCTTCATTGCATTGGATTCACCATTCTCCCTCTTCTCTGGTTTCATAGCCGGTATACTTGGGATCCATGGGTCACTCCATACTTTAACTTTTTCTCCATTCCCTATTGTCCAGCAGCAACCCTCTCTCATTTATTCTCTTACATTCATCATTGCACTCCAAGTAGCTGAGCATTTTGAGCTCTTCTTAACCTCCCAGAAATTTCCTTTTTTTATATATTTGGCTTTCATTATCTGGCCCCAAACACAATCTTCATCCACCAGAAACTTCCATATCAGTTTGGCAATCATTGCCATATTCAGCTTTTGCAAAGACCTAACCCCGAGACCTCCCTGCTCCGTTGCCATCTCAAAATTGTTCCAGTTGATGAAGTGCATTTTCTTCATATCCTTGTCAAGCCCCCACCAAAAATTCCTCATAATTCTTGTCAGTTTTGCTAGCACCTTTTTGGGGATGATTGATATGGCCATGTAATAAGGTGGAATGAGTCCCAGTTCAGTCTTGATCAACATAGTTCTTCCTGCATGAGATAGAAAAACCCTCTTACAACCTGCAGTCTTTGCGTCAAATTTGTCTTCTAGGCCATCATGAGAAGAGATCAAATATGCTGGCTTAAGTAGTTGGTGTCCCAGGTATTTATCAGTGTTCTCCATTATTTGTACACCCAATAAGTTGGCAACCTCCAATCTTCTCCCACTTTGTACGCCTTTACTGAAAAAGACTGCTGATTTCTTCATATTTGCTTCCTGCCCTGACCAACCGGCATACGTGGATAAGATCTTCATTAAAGTGTCAACTGTCCTGTTGTCCAAAGTCCCGAACAACATCAAATCATCTGCAAACATCAGGTGAGAGACCACTGGTGCACCCTTGCATACTCTATACCCATTATAAAGTGCATTGTTTTCCATTGTGCGCATTAACCAAGTGAGACCCTGAGAGCACAGAATATACAAATATGGTGAAAGTGGACATCCTTGTCGCAGTCCTCTTTCACTCCTGAAGTATCCCTCAGCTTGCCCATTTACAACCATGGAAAAACTAGCAGTGGTTACACAATGCATTATCAACTCATAAGTATGTCCTACAAACCCATACATTCTTAGGCAGTGACTCAGAAATCTCCAATTTATCTTGTCATAAGCCTTACTGATGTCAATTTTTAATGCAAAGGCTAGTAAGATGGATTTAGAGTTAGACATGGAGTGTATGATCTCTTTAGCAGTGACTATGTTGTCAATGATGGATCTACCAGGAACGAAGGCGGATTGCGCTCTATCTACTAATCTGTCAAGGTGAGATCTAATTCTCTGAGCTAGAATATTTGTGACCACTTTGTACCTTATATTTTTTAAGGCTAGTGGTCTAAAATCGGAGGGGATTGAAGGTTTTTTGACTTTAGGAATTAACACTATGTTTGTGTGATTAAGCCCAACAGGAAGAGTAGTTGAGAGAAGCAAGATTGAATAGTTTTTGTTACCTCATCTCCTATCAGCTCCCAAAGATTGTTTGAAGAAGAGAGCCGGCATTCCGTCTCTGGTCCAGGAGCTTTCTTGCTTTTCATCCTTTTTAATTGTGTTCCTATTTCTTCCTTCGTGGGTATCCTTGAGATATTAACATTGCTAGTATTATCAATCTTAGGATTCTCTTCAAGTGGATTGGGTGTTGCATCTCCTCTGGGTCTCTCTTGAAAAG
Organism: Papaver armeniacum; assembly: GCA_023531295.1. Classification (NCBI taxonomy): domain Eukaryota; kingdom Viridiplantae; phylum Streptophyta; class Magnoliopsida; order Ranunculales; family Papaveraceae; genus Papaver; species Papaver armeniacum. The sequence continues at coordinate 51,863 of JAJJWW010011710.1, read as the reverse complement.
GTTGGTGAAGTGCTTCCTTTTCATCCGTGATCCACACTTCGATGGTAGCCTTAGAGCTCCAATATTTTTCTTCTTCCTTTGTAGGACAGACATATGGAATGTTTTAGTGTTCTTGTCAATATTGGGGATCCATTTAACCTTGCTTCTCTGCTCATAATATTTTTTCTGCAGAATATTCATCTTTTCTATCTCCATGATCAGCTCTTGTTCTTCCTTTCTAGTATCTCTGAGATGAGCTTCCATTTGGATCTGCAAAAGCTTTTCTTTTAATTCTTCTCCTTTTATAAATATGTTCCCAAAAGTCTTTCTGCTCCACTTATTTAGCTCCTCTCCCACCTCCTTTATCTTCATAGTAGTTTCACTGGATTTCGATTGCCAAGCTTCATGTACTACATCTTGAAAAGCTGGATGATCTATCCAATAATACTCAAATTTTTTGATATGCTTCCTTTTCCTCTTACTGGTTCTATGAGTATTAACAAGGATTGGAGCGTGATCACTGCTTATCCTTGGAAGGTGTAGTACTCCATTGTCTTGAAACCTGAAGTACCAACTAGAAGTACACATTATATCATCCAATCTTTCAAATATGGGTTTATTCAAAATGCACCATTTGACCAAGTAAAAGCAGGGCCAACAAAACCCATATCTATTAGACCTTCTATCTTTAATGAGATTCTTAAATTCAGTATTAGCAGAGTTCGTGTTTGGATTTCCTCCCTTGTTCTCATCTAGAGAACTAATGGCATTAAGGTCTCCTAGCATACACTAGGGATTTTGTAGTTGAGCTGTATAGTGAGATAAATCATACTGAACTTGTTCCTTATGTTGTTGAGGAGGCCCATACACACATATCAAATCCCAATCGTCCCGATAATATGATGAATTCGACAGTGTATCACATTCTTGTCAGCCCGCATCACTTCCAAGTCTACTGAGTTCTTCCATAATAACGCATTACCACCGCTTCTTCCAATTTCCGAAATATACTTGTACTGATCGAAATTGAGCGCATTAAACAATCTGTCTGAACTTGCCTCACCCATTAAAGTCTCCGTCAAGAATGCAATTTGAGGGTTGCACGCCCTGAGAAACGCTTTCAGGTTTTGGAATGTCGAGGTGTTTCCCAGACCTTGACAGTTCCAATAGAAGATTAGCATTGGCCTTGTGGCTAATTTTGGGCAAACACCACACCCTTTGTAGAGTATTCCGTGTAAATGAACTTCTTGACTGGTTGATCAATCTCCATAGGACAAGCTGTTCTCTTCATCCCACTCATAATTTCTTCAATTTTATTATTTTGCTGATCTTTGCTTGAGTTTCTTGCCTTTCTCTTCCATCCCTTCTCCTTTTTTTTCGAATCTTCCTTTGACGTCGATGAAGAGCAGAGATCATCGTCACCTGTATCGTTAATTGAGGGGTTTTGATTTGATTTGTGTTTGAGATTGAGAGGATTTGGAGAGTTAGGGTTAGGTTGGGGGAGAGGGTTCTGTGGTTGATTTTGTCGATTGACTTTGGTGTTCGTGAAAACTATTCTTTTCCCCACTAGTGCTTATCCACACCCATTGGGTTGCCTGGATCTTTAGTCGGGTCTGCATACGTGGATTCCACATCATTAGTATGTGGATATGACTCATCTTTGCCACCTGTCTCTCCATTAAGTATCTCTTTCCTTTCCGTTACCACTCCCGACAATCTCTGCTCCACTAGCGTCTTCTCTGCTGCACCAATGTTGTCTGTACATAACGCTATACTTGGATCTGATGACGTGCTGTCATTCACCCTATTATCTCTGCCACCTACTGATTTGTCCTTACCCTGGGTGTTGAACGTCTTCTGCAGCTTTGTCTCATTTGGCCTGTCTTTGACCTCGTTCTCTCCCTCGGATCCACTCATTCGCAACGTCTCCAGATTCAGATTGAGCAGCCGCATGGCAAAGTTTTCGCCGTTCAGATCGATCTCCTTCATCATCGGCTCTTGAGACTCCACATTCATCTTCCTCACCTCCTCAATACATCGATTCAGGTCATCTTCAGTGTTTTTATAGAACGCACGAATTTCTTCATTGTAACGCGCAAAGGTTTTGTCATTCATTCTTAGCATAACATCTTCAGTGCTTAACGAGGTATCCTCTTCCAGTTTTTTGGATAAGTGTGGACATTGTTTCATTATGTGACCAAAGAAACCACAATAAAATCATAATCCGGGAATCTTCTCATACCTGGACGTTATTCGAATCTTTCTCTTGGATTTTAAATTAATCTCCATGTCCTTTGGGAGAGGCTTCGTAATATCCAGTCGAACTCTCACCTTAGCGAATTTAGCCCATTTTGCAGCCTTGTTTGCATCAATAGGTTCTGGGGTACCGAAAATGCTTACGATACTCTTCACTTTCTCTGCATTCAGCATACTCATGGAAGCCCATGGATGTGTAGACTGAAGACAACAAATCTGAAGTCATAGTCTTCTATCAAGAACTCCTCATTGCCTCTTTCAATTAGCATCAGATCTTCTTTCACAGACCATGGTGTACCTTGTAATACTGCTATTAAATCACATAGAAGCTCAAACTTGACATTGTAGATGCCACTGCCTAACTCCAATATTGTGAATCCTCCTGATGGTCTCCAAGCTTTGGTCAAAATCTGGTGCATTAGTTGTGTATTATACTCTCTCCCTGAAACAAATTTGAAGAGTATGATCTTGTTGTGCTCTGTATTTCCGGCACTTGGTTCCTCATTATCTTAAAAAACATAAGTAATCGGCTCTTCAATCCCTTTGTTTTGTATCTTTTCAGTAATTAAAACGGTTCCTTTATCTTTGAAGTAGATGCCATTCTCACACAACTCAGGCCAAGAACAGACAGGAGTTAACAGAAAAATCGATAGACTAATCACAGACTGTGATAGAAAAACCACCCTAATGGTGTAGGAAGAACATCATGGAGATGAAAACAAAATTTTTACAAACCACCACCATTAGCTCTCAGTTCTACTTCGATCAAGCATTTTTTTTCTCTCAGCCATTTGAACTTTCAAAGTAAGAAAATTTTCTTTTTTCCCTAAACTTTCTTTTTCTTATATTTATTTTTTGTTGATTTTTGTGCTATTTTTCATGTTCAAGTCATGTATGTATGTAGTATCATCTTAATAATATCAGATCCAACCTTAGTTATGAATTTGTGTTATGTTATGTTCCAATTTTTTCTAGTATCATCTTAGAGATGACATGCTATATTAGTATTAGTTCATTTAATCTTCTTTTCTATATGAATGCATAATCACTTTTGGTACTTGATTATGAATTTGTGTTATGTTATCGTCCAATTTTTACTATAAGAAATCTGAATCACCCGATTGTACTAGATCTGTGGTAGTATTAGTTGATTTTATTTTTCATGTTATATTTTCTCATCTTCATCTAATGGGCTGAAATCAAATATGTTTGTTTTGGGCCTAGGAGATGAATACCCGTATGAGCCCGTTCAAAAAATCATGAGAATTTTACACTTTCATGGTTGGAAATATTGCTACTGTATGTGCATAATTGTTGAGAGATTGCAATGTCTACGACTTACTAAATTTGTTTCGGCAGATGGAAAATGAAAATCCAAGGGATGTTTACAATGCAATAATGACTTCAATAAAGGACATCGACAAAGCCGTCATTGGTTACAAGGGTTGAGGGTTCGTAAACAGCGATCAGAACTTGATCGATCTGATTCGGGGTTTCCTACAGTCGGTGGACAACGCCACAAGAGATTTCCGTTTAGTCTATGTGCCGAGTCCGTCCCGAAGTAAGTTGGATGGTCTGCTGGCGAAGGACGAGGTCAATCCCAGCTATGCGACTCGTCAACTTCTTGGGGAGCATGTCGACCAAGTAATAACTCTGTTGCTATCCTCTTCTTTTTATTATATGTTAATTTCATTTTGACATTCGTATTACACAATGAGGTCTTGTTCCTCTTTCAGGTGTTCCTGACCTACAATTCAGTCATGAAGAGCAGGTTTTTCTCACCCCCCCTACATATAGCATAACTCATACGAACTATCGTTGTTCAATGCTAAAGGCCTAGACTCGAACACTTTTTTCTTCTTGATTTTCTTCAACATCTTTTTTCTCTTCCTCTTCCTTGGACTCGCAACGTGTTTCCTTCCGCTTCATATTTCTTCCCATTTGCCTCTCAGTATATCAAAAATAACACATAACATAATATTTTGACAAATCAATTAACAAAACATGTATATTTTGTTATAAGTTACTTTGATTCAAGCAAATGAAGATTGATGATGATGATTTTGAAAATCTGCACTACACAAGGAAGAATTAAAGCAACAACATCTATGATTTTGAGATGCTACTACTCAGTATTAACATATTCTATATGAAAAATAACACAAAAAATCAACAAAACATATACTTATGAAAATAACACATAACATGAGAAAAATAAAAGGAAAGAAAGAAAAAAGTTCTTCTTGCTATGAAAATTATTAATATTAGAGGAGCAATGAAAAAAATCACAAGGAAGGAAAACTGATTTTTACAAAGAAATTTGGTTATGGGTCTTGTTTATAAAGAGAGGGAGGGAGGGACGTGGGGTTGAGACGTTTATACACTGGTTCTTCATTACTAGATGAGAGTCGATCTCTAGGAATAGTCGAGCACATACACAATCGAGAAACTATGTTATACAAACAATGATTTTTCAAGTGATTGTAGTAAAACACGAGCAAGCTCGATTTTGTCTTTTCCTGTGATACGAACATATTTAAGTAAATGTCGCTTTGTTCGACCATAATGAAACCATATTTTTTTCTTCTATGAATAGGATATTGAAACTTTCTCCTCGAATAAACCTAAATTAATACTGGCTTAAACAACAAACAACTAAAATCTACTAAAATTAAGTATTGTACTACAAATAAGATGAACTGTATCAATATTTAGACTTGTTTTTTTATATACAACAAGACAAACATATTTTTTTATTAACTTGTTCAGTAAAAATATAATTCAAAATTTTTAGGACATAATAAATCCTTTATTTTAAGTAAAGAAAAAAACATTCTCAATATTCCTTGAGTTCAACGAAGTATTATTAATCATGTAATAAAGTATAAAATAAAATAAATTTATGGTATAGTTAACATGCTTTTATGATGACCTATAACCGCAAGATTCAATAAACTTTGTTAGATGTCGGATTTCAACTAATAATCCCAATTTGGAAAATAGAAAGACTCATCATCAGCACGAAACGTGTCCAAATTCTAAGTTCAAATGGCCTATAAAAACTGTGTGAAAATTATTAACAAACAATTATGTAGTTTTAGATTTAACATATTTCACGTGAAAAGTCGACATACAATTTATTTTTCTCAATAAACATTTGCAAGTAGTTGTTTATGTATTAGTTGTTCACATATATGTGTAAACACTCTTTTTTTTTTTAATTATTGCGAAGCTTATTGAGAGAAGACATTTCAATTTGCAGGCGAAAGTTTGTTACAGTTGCTTCAAGGTTGTTTCTACAATCTTCCCAAGGTGTAGTCGAGAGCCTTCCTGCGAACAAGGCAACAATTATATGAAACTCATGAAAAGAAAATAGATACAAACTGAAGATGTCACAATACGCACATATGACAAGTACAACAATAATTTAAATTGAAATTGTAGTAGGTTTAGATCGACATGAATTAGATTACAAAACATGTTATTTCCAGGATCATATTTCGATCAAATATTTTTTCGAAATGGCTTTACATAACGCACATCAAATATACAAAATGAACGCATATTCCTTTTAAAGAATAACTGTTACTTTATAACAAGTTTGGATACCATAAACAAAAATGTTTATCCTTATATACTTCTCAGTAGTCCTTTTGAGAAGCAAAAATATAGAGAAGTTATTTTGCAATTGCTGATTTTAAGTCAAAAAGCTAAGCTTATGGAAAAATATTTACTAACTTATCATAAAAACCACTTATTTGTATGTTCTTTGTTAGAACATTGCTCGATTGAACCCGCCAAGCGTTGGTATGTTAAGGTTGGTTGTCGTATTTTAGTATCAAAACTCAAAAGACGTTTAACTAGATAACTAAAGTCAACTTCATTAGGATATAATAGGAAGTCTAGAAATGATGAGACATACAAGTATTACTTTAAAGACCAAGAATCAAGAAATATCGACATCAAAGAAGACATCATCCTTCTACTTGGAGGTTAAAAATACAAGACTTGACTTATTTCCATTTTTATCTACGATCAAGTCGTTTAGATTAAAAACATAGAAAAGGAGAGGGTACCAAGTACACCACCAACTTTATTCGTTCGAACCTGTTCGGACAAAACCTAATACAGTTCCAAGCAGAGTAACTTAATGATCCTTGACAATATGTATGTAGAGTTTATCTCTATCTCTTCTGAATCACTACTTACAGAAAATTTGACCTTGAAGATTGAAGAATGAAGAACAACAAAGACATCTACGAGAACCTCATCAACAAAGGTATATAAAAACAGACTATATTATTACTGCATTTTTCTACCTTTCCATCTATTGAGGCAATTGTATGATTTTAGTATCATGATGAATATTGTAAATTTAAAATCTCGAGTTCGAGCTAGTACTTGATAAATTTTGAATCATAAATTCAAGCAATGAAAAACTTATCACATAATATATAGGTTGATAAAAAAATTTTCAAGATTCTCGTAATTGCGTACAAAGTTCATAGAGTCATCAAGTTAGTTTTCTAGGTTCACAAACTGATTTGGACAATACATGAAGTTGGAACCTATAAAGAATAAGACTTGATGAATTACTCCCTTATTAACTTTATGCGTACCTAGCCGGGTTGATTTTTGAGATGTTCCTGACACCTCTTGAATCCTCAATTACACAAACCGATTTGGTGGGTTTTAAGCTTAGTTGATTCTAAGAGGTTCTTGAATACTTTTGTAAGTTGGGTACATGATAATTCTTGAAGTTTGCCAATTTATGAATATGAAAATTTCTCAACTCCCGACGTCAATTAGTTCACAAAATGCGCAACAGTTCACGAACTCATTTAGTCTTTGAGAGTTATCAACTCTAGGAATGCTTGATTGTTCTTGGGTTAACCATTTCGTTCACAAATTTTGTGTCGATAGATACACAATTGCACGTTCTTTTTTTTGTAATTCAAGGAAAATCTCTCACATGTCTGCATGGTTAATATATTAAGAAGTTTCTTTTACTTGGTATCAAAATAGTTCATAAATATGGAGACTAGTTCACAAACTCATCTTTGATTGTAATCTACCTTATTCATCATTATAAATAAATGACTCTTTGGAAACCAATCTCAATAATGTCACTTATGTGTCTTAATTGCAACTAGAATCATCATTTAAAGACAAATGTTTTCCCGAAATTGTATTAGGTGACGACTTTTAAACTCCTAACTAAGGGTTCGTTAATCCCGGTTAGACTATATTTTACTTGATAGTTCTTAATATTTGGAATCTTATCTTGATCATCGTAATTCTTGTCTATTCTAAATGTTTGTTTCTTATGCTCTATGGTCATTCAAGAACTATCGTCTAAGGAATAAAATTGATAGGAATTACGAAGTACTCTTTACCTCAAAATTTGTAATTCCATGGGTATCATATTTTTAGATTGATCTTGTGACATAGAACCGATTTAGCATCTCTATACATTGTTAAGAGAGTAATTATCGAGGTTTGCTTGATATCTTCTTTACCTTGAAGATCCTACGTATGCAAATAGATTTCCATTATCGCGATTGTATACCTTTCTAAAGGAAATCAATAGGTTATCCTGTTAGAGACAACTCTTCATTTAGGTTGAAGCAACTCCCACGGTTAAAGGAAGTCACCCGAGGGGAATCATGCGTAGAATCTGGATTCCGCGCAAAGGAGAACGACTTAAGCTGAATTTCCTGGAGGGTCGATTCAATCTTAACTACATTCCGGTCCGAAATATAGTAGTAGACTAGTATTTGTAGCGGCTAAATACAACGTGGTATTCAAAATGGACTAGGTTTCGAGATTAAATTTTTTCGTAATCGGTAGCTTGAACCAAAGTCCTAAGATCTGGGATGCATATGTAATTTCATAACTTATCTAGGTTTGCTTTTATTTTTATATATATAAACCTGAAGCGTCTCTTCTTTTCACTCTCAATCTGACAGTATTGGTGTGTACATTAACTCGAGTTCTTTTTCTGATCGTTGATCATATAGTCTCGTAACACCCAACATCAATAGACCTCATGTTTTGAAACTTTGTTTTCTGATCGATCATTTGAACCGTTTTTACCTTTGCTATTGTTTTTGTTTTTTTTACTTCCACACTGTGGTGGTAATTGTTTTCAGTGATTCTTAACAGACCGAGGGTCTGAACCAAACCAAAACAACACTGTAAAAAGGTCTCACAATATTTGTGATGGGTCCCGGTGGGCCCCGCCGGAGGACAGCAGGGGGGCCACTTATGGTGGAGCCCATTGAAAATTTTGTGAGTATCGGTTTTGCGTTAGTTCATTTATGCGGTTCAAACAGACTTTTTGAATTGTTTTTGGAAGATGAAAGATCTCACTAAAAAACCTGGCATTTTTAGGGGCGACCCCAAAAGAATTAGGGGCGACACTAAAAGACAAAAAAAGGTCACCCAAACGTAAATCTAAGCTACCTCTTATCTTCGATTTTTCAAAATGGCCAATATGCCCTTATATAATCGGGATCCTACACCATAATCGGAGAGAAGGTGAATCGGAGGTTAAATTGAAACTATACCTACCGATTATTGTGTAGATACTTCGGCTAAAAATCCCTTTTATAATCGGTAGCTTATCCAACTTGTAAGACTACCGATTATAAGGAGCCCCATATTCAACCTTGGCAAATTCCATAGGTTTTGGGGGTGCAGAGAGAACCATAACCACTTGGCTTGAGCTGTGGGATTTATCCATAATCTAAGCCTAATGGGTTACATACACTACCATTATAAGTTGCCCCCAAAATGAGTTTTTCTAAAATCCTTCACGTAATGAATTTTGAAATATACCATAATCGTTAGGGTATATAATTATATAACCCACCGATTATAACGAGCCCCAGATCCAACCTTTGCCATTTTTTTATAGGTTTTGAGTGTGCACAGCCATCCATAACCACTTGGTTCGTGTTTTGGATGCAGCGTTAATCGGGAGTTAAATATATTACCAAACCATCCGACGTTATGGGTTGCCCCCAAATGAGTTTTTTTTCTAAAATCCTTCATGTAAGGGAATTTGAAATATACCATAATCGGTAGAGTTAACAACTTAACAACCTACCGATTATAAGGAGCCCCGGTTGAACCCCCGCCAAATTCCATAGGTTTTGAGTGTACGGAGCCAGGTATAACCATGTAGTTCGTGATTTGGATGTAGCCATAATCGGACGTCAAGTAGGTTACATAACCTACCGATTATAGGTTGCCCCAAAATGAGTTTTTTCTAAAATCCTTCGTGTGATGAATTTTGAAATCTACCATAATCAATAGTCTATTCAACTTAACAACCTACCGATCAGGGAGCCCCGGATCGAACCCCTACCAAATTCCATAGTTTTTGAGTGTACGAGCTGCATAACCATGTGGTTCGTGATTTGGATGTAGCCATAATCGTATGCCAAATAGGTTCCACAACCTACCGATTATAGGTTGCCCAAATTCAAATTTTGAGCTACCATAATCTAGTGATATTCTAACTAAAATACCTATCGATTATTGGTTTCTCCACATTCAACTTCACAAATTAGCTCCAGCATTTTAAACAAAATTTCAGAAAATAGCCGTTGAGTTTTTGGGAAAAAGAAAAGAGTCTTTGGAACCTAAACCTATATAAAGAAACTCATATATCTATCACCCCAATTGCACCAAACTCTTTCCTCTCCATCATTCTAATTTTGAAAACCAAAACATGGATATTTCAAGAAGAAGATTGTGCTATTTATAAAGCGTGGGTTGTGGTAACTTCTCATGATCGTGTTCACAAGCTTCACAAAAGGGAACTGGAGCGATATGGAACCATATTCTAATGGTATTTGGAGGCGTTAGATGGTAATCAAATTCAAGATCATCCAATGACATTAAGATGAGAAAGAAGGCGGTCGACAAGGAGATCGACAAACTTGAAGATGAAGAATGATTTGTTAGGACGCTTTTTCTGGTGGACATATGAAAACGAGTAAGTATCTTTATAACTCCGACTCACATTAACATAAGTTAGTACTAACTTTTACTCATTCTAATTTCATAGAAATCTTGCTGATCGTCGGTATATGGACCTCTACGGGAAACGATTTGAACATGAAGGATGTTACAAGATCAAGAGGGAAAATTTCTCTAGTGTTTGGAAGTTATGATCTTTTTTAATACTTTTATGGTCAATTAAGAGTATGGATTTAGGTGCTTTTGACGAAATTGTAAGGTTAAGGTCGTTTGAACTTTATGTAATGGATGTAATCGGAGGATTATTAATATACAAACTTTCCGATTATAAAGAAACTAAGTTTATTTTGTTAAACAAACTACCGATTAATATATTCGGTTATCTTATGTGTCAACTTTGTTTCCGACATGGTGTTATTTGGTTCCAGGAAACATAAGTTCTTTCACATAGCATAATCGGATATTAACAAAAACTAAACCTACCGGTTCATTTTATTCGGAAGTCAAGGTGAACATTTTTACCTTCCGATTGTGGTGTTGTTTGGTTCCAGAAACCACATTTGTTTTTTGGTAGAATAATCGAAAATTAACAAAACCTAAAACTACCGATTAATAATATGCGAAAGTCAAGGTCCACATTTACCTTCCGATTATGGTGTTGTTTGCTTCCAGAAAACAAAGTTTTTTTACATAGAATAGTCGGAAGGAACATAACAAATAAACCTACCGATTATTATTATTCTAAGTGAAGGTGCACAATTCGCTTCCGATTGTGGTGTTGTTTGGATGTAATACAAGTTTTCTTTACACATGATAATCGGAAGGCAAAGTATATTAGCAATCTTCCGATTCTGACAAAATATTTTACAAAATCCCCAGAATCGGTAGGTTAATAACGTATAATATTATCGATTCTGACTAAAAAATGCAACATCCCCATAATCGTTAGGTTCATATATAAACTTATCTTCCGATTGTGTTCCAAAATTCAACACTTTCATGTATCTTCATGTGATTCGCTTGCGAGTCATCGTTAAATGCATAAACATAGCAACATAACCATTCATAATCCATAAACATAACGTAACAACTAATAATCCGACAAAAACTTTGAAAACCACATAATCCAACATAAACAAAGTTATCCATAAAGTTAACAAAACACCGAGAGTTTACTTTTTCCTATTTGCTTTGACTTTGCGAGCTTTACTACCTCTACGACTTGGACCAACATCATCATTAATTGGTTTCATCAACTTGAGTGCTCGATGACGCCCGAGTTCTTTTGTTCACCTTGGTTGTAGGTTTGTTTTGCAATTTTTCCCCGAATTAAGATGCATACTCCTCATTGTCAATGTTATCAATCAACTGTTGGTTCTTTTTTATCTTTTCAATTGACACAGGCTCTCCGACTTTATGCAACATGCACCATTTGGACAAAAACTTGAACCTCGCTCATCTGCTTTAAAACATAGCATACCATCAAACTATTATTACTCTATTTTGACCCATAATATTAAACTAAATTAATAAAACAATACGTACTAATCTATCAAAACCCGCAGTTTTCTTTTGAGGATACTCTTGTACGAATCGGGCTTTTGCTTTAAGATCACGGATTACACGAAGATGAGAAAATTCCGATACCAATCCATATAGTTGGGAGCATTTTCAAAACCTTGGCTGGCTGCCCCTTGGTTTATCAAGTAATGCGCCCTTCTATCCCAATGGATTTGCAGATGGTGAACCCTCGTGAACCACCGTGATAGAATCTTATCGATTTGCAGTGCTCCAAATTCTAAAGTGAAATTTTCATGGATTTGGTCCTTTGGTATACCTTGTACAAAACCGTGTTGTCGCATCACCCTGAGGCATTGTACATCACATATCCGTGGGGTGCCACGACGGTCCAAAATAGTGCCAAATCGGACCGATCCCGATATGTCCATCAGTTCCGTCTTCCTTGTATGAATCAAAGCATACGTCTTGGGCATTAAGTGGTCCAAATCTCCTCAAACGAATCAATCAGCTTTCATTCATTCCTGTAATGGTTGCCATCGAAGATGTACTTTGTTCCTCTAGGGTCACCTTTCGCCCACACCGGGTTTTCAATGGCCAATCCCAAGATAGGGAAGTGGTCGTATATCCATGTCTATATTGTCATTTTGCAAGTATTAGGAAATTGATTCTTCAATGGTAGAAAAATAAAAAAAAATAACCAAGTATTTAGAGTTAATAAACAATACCTGTAGTAGACTCACGTTCCCGGCCACTTGGCTAATTCCAAGCCTCGACGCCTTTCTCAACTATTCCATCAACCACGCATGTCATGCCGTGCCCCATGAGTACTCATGCACTTTATTGAGAGGATCCAGAAGTTGTAAAAGGTTTGCGTCGAACCGATTGCCACTGGCATTGGGGAAAATGACACATCCCAATACACGTAGGAGATATGCGGTAGCCGCGTGATTGACTTGCTCATCGGTTAAAGTTCATTTCTCTTCTTTTTTCCTGGTGCCCTTGAACATATCCATCGAGTACCCATGTTGAATTGTCTAGTTCTATACTTCATGCATCTCGTTGAACTCAGTTGTTGATGTTTCTTCATCCTAACCCAAACACTTCTTAGTCAGATCATAAAGTTTCTTTCATTCCAACTGCTTAGTGAACTCAGCCCTAACACTCTTTCCATGGACGGGGAGTTTAAGAATCTGCACAACATCATCTGGGGTTATCGTCATCTCCCCAAACGGCATATGGAAGGTGTCGATCTCAGGATAAAGAATCTCCACAAACGCCAATATAGCCACCCGGTCATGTTCCAACATTGAGTTCTCCGCAGCATCAGCCAACCCTGAATTTGTAATAATGGTCTTGAACCTTTCACATTCATCCTTCAAAGGCCAATCTAGCATTTTTGTTGGTGCGGCGGTCGCTTTGAGTAAATGAACCGCATCAGAATGATACTATTAAACACATGACAAGTTAAAAAATAAAATTAGAATAACCTAAAACTATAACCCTTAAAAGTATTACGAAGAAAAACATAATAGGTTAATAAAATGGATATGATCATTACCTCAGTTTCATATATTTCTCTGCCCAGATTCTTTGTATCCAAACAACAATTCTCTTCCATCCTCCCACGGGGCCTCAAGGATTACACCTTTTAATATCCTTCACCTTCGATTCATCTCGGGAAAAGGTGTTTCGCTTTCTTTCGAGGAGGATTTTTATTTTCGGCTTCTCCTTCTTCTGAGCACCACTAGGTTGTCCTACAATGTTGTGATGGTGGAGCACTTGGTCAACACCTTCTTGAATTGGTTGTGATTGAGAGGCACTTGGTTGAACACCTTCTTGGATTGGTTGGGATTGAGAGGCACTTGGTTGAACACCTTCTTGAACCGGATTCGATTGAGGGGCACTAGGTTGAACAAATTTTCTTGGCTTGCTTGTTGAGTTCCATCTTGAGCACTTGAAGCGGCTTTAGCAGTCCTAGCTCTCCTTGCACTAGCCGTCAGGTTATGATGCCTATCCTTCCTTGCACTAGATGAGACAATTGCATCTTCGATTTTTTTACTTTGCCTATCCCTAAACAACAAATGAAAGTACAACAGGTTATTAATCTAAATATTCGATTGGTTGAGTAAACCAAATGCCTCCGATTACACTCAATCGTAATATCAAGCTTCACCTAAAGCTACCGAATACGTATAATCGAAACAAAATAAAAATTTTGGTGTTCGAATGTGTTTATCTACACACAATAATCTAATCTAAATTTCAACATAACCCTCCAATACCAATAATCGAAAGTCATAAAGTCCACCCTTCCGAATGCATCACAATCGAAAGCCTCACAAAACTATTCTCCCAATATGCATCACTTTGTGTCCAAATTACTCAAGTGGTTCAAATTTAAACAATCAAGGAAATTACAAAAGATATCACACGATTATTGCGTATCTAATACTTGTTCTTCCCTAGTATATTCTAAGGCAAAAACACAATTAACTTTCGATTATGATCGATTTAGGCCTCGCAATGAAAAACGCTCTATAATCCGTAGGCAACCCTAAATATTTACCACCCGAATATGACAAATGTTCTCGTGAAATGAAGAATTCACCACAATCGTAAGCTTAAAACAATACCTAACCTACCTAATCAATAATCAAAACCCTAAAAAAAACAAACATGGATTCGCTGAATTGGTGCAATATACACCAAATTAATAGTAGAATCTACCTAATCGGCGCCATTTCAAGTTGCCCGAGAGTTTGGCTCAAGTGTCGCTCACATTAGGACTTCATCTTCTTCGTGTTCTTCGGGTTCGTGAGTTAAAACTTTATTACGGGCATGCAATCCCGATATTCGGATCCTCACCGCGCACTACGTTTTTGGTTCGAGCTTTCTTACGTTCCTTTTGTTTCATCTTTATAGAGAATAATCGACGATGATTCGATTCGACGATGAACGATATATAGCGAGGAGAGGGGGAGAGTTTTCCTCTCTGCAATCGGAAGGAAAGAGGAGAAGAGGAGTTGAAGTTGAAGTTGAAAAGAAAATGAAATGAAATGAATTTTGGGTCGACTTTGGTTTTATCTCAAGCAACGGCTATTAATCTAAGCAGGTAATACCACCTCATTAGCTACCGATTGTTGAGTAGGCCAAAATCGGTAGAGAGTGGGTTACTTATAACCTACCGATTATTGAAGCCCCAAATTGAACCTTTGCCAAATTCCATAATTTCGAAGGTACAGAGCCAACCATAACCATCTCGAATTGTTTTGGATGTAGCCATAATCGGAAGATAAATAGTTTCCCAACCTCCCAATTATAGGTTGCCCCAAAATGAGTTTTTTCTATAATCCTTCATTGCAGGAAATTTGAAATCTACCATAATCAGTAGGAATTGTTACTCTTACCATCCCGATTATTGGAAGCCCTAAATCGTTAGCTTAGACATTTTTTTATTCGTCCGATTATATATGAGCCCAAATTTCACCATTGCAAAATTCAAAGATTTCTTATTTCTATACTTTTACACCTCTAGTCTCGTGAGGTTGTTTTTCCTACCGATTGTTATAGAAGCCGATGCGCGTTAGGCACAAAATCGATATTAATCGGTAGTATAATATCGTTACTAAGCTTCCGATTGCTTTTATAATAATCGCACAAAAATAGCCTCCGATTATGTAAGGGCTCCGCGTTTTTGGACATCCCTTAACGGTGTTTTTGGACATCCCTTAACGATGTATATGGGTTGGGAATAAAAAATCGCCTAAATTCTTTTGGGGTCGCTTACTAAAAATGCCAAAGCTAAAAAATCTCTGCCTGAAACTCGCTCTTCCCTAACATTTAACTTTTCGTATTTGTATAAGTTAATTAAGTAAATTCCAATCATACCCATAGTTTTAAGAAAATGTCTTTTTTTATTTGAAGTGGGAGTGGACAATTGGTGGGGCCCACTCAAGGGTATAGTTGGTCTAATTCGATAATCTCCTCCTAAAGCAAAATTTTGATATGATGTTTCAGTGTCACATGACATTACATGCGACTCTCTTGGATTCCTTAATCTCCCTCTCTAGGGTTTTAAAAATAGGGATTTCCAGTTTCAATTTTCAAAACCTCAACGGCTCTGTCCGCTTCTTCTTCTTCGTCTTCTTCAACAATGGCAGAGAAGGAGGAGCAACAACAAGAACAACTCTTACTCACTTCCATGATCTCCGACATCAAAAATTACACCGGAGATGATCCGCTCCGGCCATGGCTCAGAGGAATTCGAAGAATGAAACAATCATTACCACCTCAAATCTACAACCAAAAATTACCTAGATTCTTACAGAAATGTGTTCAGACTTTTCAGAACGATCGTCTTTATCGAAATGATACTCGTTATATCCAGATTTGGATTCAACTGGTAAGTTTACAATCATTCAAGCAAAGATTACATTACATTTCATCTCTTCGATTTTGATTTTGATTAGGTTTTTGTTTTGTTTTTGTCCGTGTGTTAGATGGATCTGGTGGATGATCCAAAAGGGTTATTGAAGAAAATGGAGATGAATAAAATTGGGGCAAAAAAAGCTCTATTTTATCAAGCTTATGCTTTGTATTTTGAAAAGAGGAAGAAATATGATGAGGCTGAGAATATGTATCATTTGGGAGTCACTAAGTAAGTCCCTTTCTCTATGGGTGGTTCAAATATTAAGTCGATTTCGATTTCGATTACTGATTGTAGGAGTTCTTCTTTAATTTTGAGAATGAATTAGGGTTTCTATTGCTGCAATTTTAGGTTTAAGGGCTCCAATTTCACTTGCAATTGGGGTAGTTGTATCAACTGAATGTATATCTCTTTTTGATTGAAATATTAAGTTGATTCAATTAGCTGGAATGTTGCTTCATGCCCCTGTCGATTTTCATTACAGAATCTAGGAGTTTCTATAATACTGCGAATGAATCATCCCACTTGAGTGTTTGACAATTGAGTTAGTAGAGTGCTTGGTAGTTGTACCAAGAGGTGCACTGTGTGTGGGGGTTCCAATCCCATTTGCATTGAGTAGTTGTATCAAGTGAGTGCTTATCTGTCTTTGATTTGGATCAGCTGTAATGTTGCTTCAAGCCTTCAATTATTTCAATTAGATGTCAATTTTGGTTAGCCTATCTGATTTACTATATCCTGGTAGTTGTATCGTAGGTTTGATGCTTTAACATCTTAATGATTCAATAGAAGTGTTCTTGTATTTATGGGGTTCATTGAAAAGCTTATAGTTGATGTAAACTTTGAGTTCTCTTTAAGTACTTGTTGTGTGAGGGTTGAAATGTGATGGTGTTTACTACTGTCTGTTGCAGTCTTGCACAACCTATTGAAAAATTGAAGAAAACGTATATTGAGTTCCTTGAACGTATGGCACAAAGGAAGAAAAAGAAGGCTCAGGTAATACTGTTGTTTTATCTTGTTTGTTCATTGTTTTTGTTTGCGTGGTTCTGTGGTTAGCTGACTAAGAACCTGTTGAATTTCAGCGAGATGAATTAGCAGCAGGCAAGGTTTGTAAGAGCATATTGCGTCCTCCCAACAAGGTTGGAGAATCTAGAGAAGATTTTGGCAATGTTGATTCTTCTAGAGCTAAGGAAGTTGTGGGAGCTACAAATCCTAGAAGTTTCTTTAAGCCGTTAGCAAGCAGTGATAGGAATTCAAGTAAAGAGAGCTCATTTGGCAGTGATGAGACGGTCGTGGGGAAGTTTGTAGGTACTGCCTTTGTCGGGAAATCTGAAGCAGAAGCTGCTTGTCATCATGGTTTAGTGGATCCCACCGTTAACTTGAAGGATGCCATGGATGCAATAAATAGCATGTTTCGGGAGCCTTTAGATATAGAACCAGTTCGCAGGAAGAAACTGAATAAAAATCCTACAAAAGTGGAAGAGAAAATGACTAGTGGATTTGAGGTATTTGTTGATGAAGGCATGGATGATGGAGAGAAACATTCTGGTCAGGGCAAAGAAAACGGTGATGCACCACATATTGCAGTTGCTTCAAATCCTGTAAAAGAAGCAACGTCGAAGAAGATTGAAACACGAAAACCACTACAGGAAACCTTTCAAATATTCGTTGATGATGAGGAAGGTAGTGGAAGTAGTGAAGGAAACGGTGATGGCTTCGTATTCCTAACTCCCACGCTTGCCACGGATGACTCTGATGATGAAGTTGCAGAGAGTGCACCAGAGCCTCCACGCTTGCTACGGAGAGAGGACACAGTTGTTGGTCGGTTTGTTGGTTCTACTATTTTAGATGATCATGTGGAGGTGGAGAATGCTTGCCATCATGGATTAGTAGAACCCACAGTCAATATGAAGGAAGCTATGGACGACATAAATGACATGTTTGGGAAGCCATTAGATTTTGGGAGGGCAACTAGACCAAAGAAGTTTGGGAACTTGCCAAATAAGAAAAAGGATTATGGTGGGTTTTCCATACTGCCTGATGACAGCATGGAACAGCAACAACAAGCTCAGCCGAAGAAGCAAGCAGAGTTACCAAATAACAAAATGAATTCTGGTGGGTTTTCCATACTTGCCGATGACGATATGGAACAGCAACCACAACCACAAGTGAAGAACCAAGCAAGTTTACCAAATAAAAAAATGGAGTCTGGCGGGTTTTCCATACTTCCTGATGATGATGTGGAACAGCAACCACAACCACAACTGAAGAAACAAGCGAAGTTACCAACTAATAAAATGGGGTCTGGCAGTGAGTATGATTTACATGAGCCAACTGTATTTACCAAGCAGGCCATGGATGATATAAATGAGATGTTTGGCAAACCATTGTGGTAGCGGAAGTCTACCTTTGTGTGAAGAAACCAGGTATTTGTTTGATCCAGAACTTTAACAGTGGTCACAGATCATTTCGATCTTTTCATTGTGAAGAAGTTTTAACATTGATCTGTATTCCTGACTTTCTAAGAATTAGACTAGGAAAGTGTCAACTGAAAGATTGTCAAACTCTTGTGTGCATTTTGTTGTATTGCAGTGGCCTTGTGTGATGAGAGAAATTTGAGAATTTCAGAGTTGTTGTGCTTTTTTCCGATTTTTAAAGTATTGGGAGGTGGATGTCTGTAATCTGTACATAAGTCAGGTATGAGCATTTCATAGTTTTTTATGACGAGCTCCTATTATGTGCTACATCTGTTTCAGGAAAAGTGAAACTTTCATTTTTTATTTTTAGACAAAAATGAGAACTCGGCAGAACTATCTGAATATTTCTGATATTTGTATAACTGTATAATAGATATTAGATTGATATAGAAGTTACATGAAAGACTCTGATTCATTCATCAGGTCAGAATCACTCGATTCAGTATAAAAACTCAAATGGAAGTATAAAACTGAAACCAAAAACGAAAAAGATCAAATAGAACACAATTCACATAGTAGGATCATTATGATCAGTAGCACTGCTCAGGGCGGAAAGCTAACGGTCCGGCAGCATAAACAACAGCTTCATAATGTGATCCAAACAACCTCTTGTTTTCATAACGAAGAGGAGACCCATTGATTCCATAATTGATGTTTGTGAGTTTGTTGCAATGAGAAAGTGGAGAAGAAACAAGATGAACTCCACAAGAATGAAGAGGATGATCCAAGATGTAATGATCCATCTTGAAACCTTCAAGCTCGGCGTAAAAGTAACCGTTCACATCGGTATTGAAAGTCTTGTAGAAGCTAACTCTGCCTTTATGGTCTTTACAAACAACACTGACTTTCGCGTATTCGATCGCTTTAGCTCCTGTCAAAGACCATGTTCCTGCTGCTTTGCAAGATTGGCAGTAAACAACACCTTCCACAACTACGGAAACCTTCTTGTCTTCATCGTCGTCTTCATCATCATACGAGGGTGTTGAAGCAACCTCCACCTCGTGTTTATGATATTCGGGCTTTCCGACTTTCATCTTTGGTGCTGCTTCTGGTTTCTTGTATAAAGGTGAAGCATTTGCAAAAGCAAAAGCTATGGATAACAACAAGAGCAATGAGAGAACTGAGAAAGCTTTTGGCTTGCCATGTCTTTGAAGATTAGAGAGAACAATGGAGCAAATAAGAAAGAACAAGAAGATGATGAATAGAGGAATGGTTCTGAGCACATATTTATAGTATTGAGTTTCAGCAAACGTGAAGACCACCTTCATTTTTGTTAAGTTCAATATTTGCTTGACTTTTGTTTTTTCTTTCTTTATGAAGTTGAATTTATTCAATACGTGAAGGCCATTATTGTTTACTAGAAGATACACTGAATCATCAAAGGATTTAGGCCTTCAGAGTAGTCTAACAACCAACATCAAGTTTTTCTTTGTTTGTTGGATTCACCCGACTCATCTTCATCTGGTCTCTCAAATCACCGAACTATCTAAGTCGGACTCAATATGTTTGTTTTTCGATCCAGATCTGACTAAAACTAGAAAACAAGAAATCACCTGACTCGTCTGGGTCTGACTCAATATGTTTGTTTTTCGAGCCAGATTGACTGAAACTAGAAAACAAACTGTCAGATATCTGACTCGTGCCGATCCAGATGCCGAGTCAGATCCGGATGTAAGAGTTTGTTGTAAAGGAGTTAAAAAAACAGAGGTCACAGTTTCAAGCCTTGAATACACCACCTTCAGAGAAGATACTGCTCCCCCTGGCAAACTGGTCCGATATCTTGCAGAAACTTGAAAAAATGCAGAACTGAAATGTTGCAGAAATCAGAAGACATGAGCAGAGAAAAAAGAATATGTTTTTATTGCCTTCACAGTATATTCTCAGTGCAGTGAATTTTCACACTTTCAAAAAACAAACTTAGTTACACGAAATGTTTGCTGTCGCGGTTCTATATCCTATACACATAATATATCACTCAAATGGTAGGTACAAGCTATACCATTCCACAGACAATAGCCCTTATATGATGCCCAAACAAAATATATATATATAGATAGAGAAGAAATATCTTACAGTCCTAGGCTATACATCTTGTTAGGATGCCTCAGTAGAAATGATCTCGAGCTCTGCCCACCAAAGAGGAGACAGTTTAGGTGTTGCGCCATCTGGTGTCATTGCTGTAATCTCTCTTAATTGAGCTGTGACGTCTTTTATTGTTGGTCTTTCTTTTGGATCAGGATTGATGCAAGATCTAATCACTTCACATAGTTTCTCAAGTTTTTCCTCATGAAAATATTTCAAGGTAGAATCCACCATGTCTTTGACAGGTCGGGTCTTTCTCAAGTAATCGGATGCCCATTCTACAAGCTGGACATCGTTGACACAGTAAGGGAGTCCACCAGTAATCATCTCTAGTAATATGATCCCAAAACTGTAAATGTTGCTCTCAGTATCCACCGATGCTGTGAGCGGACTCTCTGTGTCAGATGATCCCATCTTAACAGCAGTTGCCTCACTCCAAAAACCTAAGTCAGATATCTTTGCAGCATAGTCTTCAGTTAGATAGATAGAGGTGGACTGCAAGTTCTTTACTATTACAGGTGGGCTCAGTTGATGCATGTACTCGAGACAATACGCAATACCCATTGCAATCCTCAACCGTACTCCCCAGTCCAAGTGTTCTGCTTCTTTTACTGCAGGAATCATAATAATTCGAAAGCATAAGATGCACACACACTTATAATTGTCCATACGTATGTTTTCTAAGAAAACACCAGCAAAAATGGGAAATATCTTTATAAATGAGGTCAATTACTACGAAACTACAGGGTCCTGTTATGTAGAGTAAGACTTGAAAACTCACTGTGGAGATGCTCAAAAAGCGTTCCATTTGGAGCATACTCAAACACCATCACAATATAATACTACCTCCGTCCCCTCTTTTTGAGGGACGGAGGGAGTAAGATTTATGCACTTATAATTGCCCATATAAGTATTTTTTCTAACGATAGGCTAGTAAAAATGGGAATATCTTTATAAATGCAGTCAATTACTACGAAACTACAGGGCCAAGGTATGTAGTGCAAGGCTTGAATACTCACTGTGTAGATGCTCAAACAGCGTTCCATTAGGAGCATACTCAAACACCATCATCCTAGTGAAAGGCTCTTCTTCCTCACAAAATCCGAGAAGGTTTACAAAATTTTTGTGGTTAACCTTTGATAATACGTCAATCTGAAACATATATAAAGATAGCGGGGTTAGGGAAAATCTCATATTAAATAGCAGAGAACACTGAAATTTGTATCGTAATCTCCAAAATACCTTCTTTCTGAATTGCCCTTCATAATGCTTTGACCATTCTTTGGCAGAGGTCACTGCACTAGACGTCACTGCTATCTCAACCCCACTCGACAAGGTTCCTTTGTACATTGTTCCATCAGACGAAGAGCCTATTATATTACTGAAATCCTCACATGCTGTTTCGAGCTCTGATCTCTTGAGCTTTGGTACACCTGAAATGCAGTCTCCGTATCATAAGTATACAGATATAGATAGACGGGAAAGCAGATCATAATCTGATTCCGATCTCAGAATAAAAACTGAGGAGAAATAACCTGTTACAAATGCCTTCTGAAGTTGCCCACTTAACCCAGTGACCCAGGGTTTGACACTGACTACTTTCTTGCTTCGACAGAGGAGAAAGACAATAGCAGCAATAGAAAGAAATGAAGCCCCTATAGCTACAGATATTGGCAATTGATATGACTTTTTATGAACACCTGTTCCTTCTGATGCCGAGGGGTTAGCTGAGGTCCAAGGTACTGCTGGTTTGGGGAGGACAGGTGGTGGAGCAGCTGGAGGGTCTGCTGGAGGAAAGAAAGAACGAAAAGGTCTTGCCGCCACTGCTGGTGCTGGTGATGGTGCTGGAGATGTCATAGGTGGTTTGCGGGGAGAGTGAGGTGACGACAGAGATAAAGCCTGTCCTGATTTCTGCTTCACAGGCTCGGTATTGGGGAAATGAAGTGCGTTCGCTGCCTGAAGCAGCCTTCTGTGTGCTGCTTTTCCAACTCGAGCAATGCTCCTAGTAGATATAAGATCATGTCAGGAAGCCAACCTGGTGAACGGTATATACTAGACAATCTCTGTTAATCATTCCATATAATTCTAGTATAAAATCCTACATTTTAGTGCCTTAAATGCTATATAAATTGAGATTCCTTACTGAAATCTTTTCTAGCTAAACTCTGATCATCACTGTTCATTTACTTTTATAATTCAATTTATGTAATAAACCTCTTTACCAAATCTCCAAGACAAGGGATGATCTTCTTTGTGCAGCGTTTCAGTATGTGAGTGATGAGAGATAGTTTAATTTATCTTACCATGTAATGGCTCTTCGAATAGTATAAGATCCTTGCCACAAGCTCGATAGCTGGCTTTCCTTTATGCCGCCTAGGTTCTTATTGTTATCCACCAGACTGCAATTACAATCATTAGTCAGAGTTAACTTAGATATTTAAATGCAAGACGAGTATAATAATACGTTAGATCTAATAGTTTATACTCACAGGATGACAAGGGACAAATTATCGCCAAGGTTTGATGGAAGAGGTCCATCGAAATTGTTGAATCCCAGGTCCAAAACCTTCAATTCCTTCAGTTCTCCAATCCCAAGAGGAATTATTCCAGAAAATGAGTTGTTGCGCAAAATTCTGCAAGAGAAAAGCTCAGTTAATGTCTTTACACAAGTGAGCTCATATAATTATAATGAAACCAGGCCAGTGCTCATAGATGCTTACATCGACTTCATGTACACAAGATTACAAATTTCAGGAGCCAGCGTTCCTTCCAGAGAAAGATCCTTCAAATCTCTGCAAATAGAAGTAATTGCACATCGTTAATTCATATTTTTTATAAATAAAATCCAACTAAATATTCTCCCTCACAAGGTTGAAGGCTTCAACTTGAAGCTCAATACGACTTTTCCCTCAATTGAATTTCTAACCAACAGTATCACTGTTCAGTTCATAGACTGAGATCTCTGTCGTCAAGGGCTCGAAACAACAGATCTACTTCTGAATTACTCCACACACACACAGACATACTCAAATCCCTCCCACCTCCCAAACAATTTTCACTAACAATCAACTAGCACTTCCCACTCAAACTATTTCCGTAAATCATCCCACCAACAAGTCAATTTAAGTTGTATTCACACAATTTTAAGTTCATTCAGACAATAAAACATACAATTCACAATCACCACTTACACATCAAGAACAAGAAAAAAGCTGAATCAAAAGAATCAGACCACTTACAAGCTTATAACTTTATCATCATTAGAACACTTGACCCCAAACCAAGAACAAGGGTTCTTAGCACCATCACTGAACCTCCAATTCAACAAAACACCATATGGGTCTCTCCCAACTCTCTCCCTAAACCTCAATAGTGATATCCCTGCATGTCAAATCAAACCATCTCCACAGTCAAATCCCACTTCACAAAAACCCAAAAATCAAAATCAAAATCAAAACAAAAAATCAAAACAGTGAATACCTTCATCATTGAGAGACAAACAAGAATCAACACAAGAACCCAACACCAGCACAACCATACAAATCAATCTCACTACCTGTTCTTCCTCCATACCAAGATTTCTCTGTGTTTTGAGATGAATTTGTGAGTTAGAAATGATTATAAGATGTAAAATGAAAACCCCATCATCTGTTTTTGGAGAAGAAGATAAAGTGAGAAAAGTAAGTTTACCTGTAACTTCACTACTCCCACCATGGCAATACACCAAACAAACTTATTGAAAAACGCGTTTGCTGTTTAATTTTTTTTTTGACTGATTTATCTTCAATAAAATAAGTACTGGGATCGAAGAGTTATTGATAGAATCTTAGTCTAGTCTTTCATTCTTTGGGTAGATTTGCTGCTGCTCTTCCAGAGTAAATAAAATTCATTCCATTTTCTCTTTTTTCTCTGTTTTGACTTGTCTGTTCTGTGTCTCTCCTCTTTAATTATTGTGAGATTTTTTTATTTAATTTTGATTTTTTTATTAATGGGGGTTTGGCAATATATATAGGTGGATAGATATTGGTGGTGGATAAAGCTAGCTAGACCAAGTGACTTTACTGTCACGTGTATATATGGTCCTGAAAAAAAAAATATAATATGGCTAATTTTCTATTTTCGACTCATTTGATTCTAATTTACTTGGATATCGATGCTATCAAGAACAATAGACACTGCCGAAGAAAAATTACTGAAAAATAAAAATATTTTTATTGAACAGTGTAGAGATGTTGATGTCAGAAGTAAAAAAAAATAATAATTTATTCACAAAATATTAAATGGTAACGAAGCAGAAATCAATCTCAAAAATCTATAGAAAAAACGATTTGTTTCACACAAAATACTGTGTCCAAATACTTTTGATTCTGAAGCAGAAATAATGATTTTTTGAAACTAGCACTAGTTAGTGAAGTTGTTATGAACGGAAAAATTGGGAATCAGAGTTTTCTTTTGAAGTAAATGTTATAGTTGGAAAACACATGGAGAATTTATTATAGTTGGCTGTGTGAATTTAATGTGAGAAAAAGAATAATCAGACCAACATAATTTAAATTTGGGAGATGCCGAGACAATGAAAAAGAAACAAATACCTTTTTTAGACTAAGTCTTATGAGCTAGATTGGAGGTGTTAGATTAAAATATAAGTGTTGCAATTCAAAAAAAAAGTGTGGCAAAAAAGTTAACACTAGTTCTCTCCTACCAGTTGCTAGCATGTGAACTAGCATGTTAGATAGTTACGCTGAATGATTCAACGCTTGAAAAAAACTACCGTTTTTCGGGAATGGTTCAAATATTTGAGAGATTTATTTTTGATCTGATTGAAAATTTAAAATGAGGCCGATGTGGATCGCTAATCCAGCTGCTAGATTAGCACCCCATAAGACTTAGTCTCATAGCTATCCCAGTTACCTTCGAGTCACTCCATGTACTATTTGCTAGTACTAAAATTTGACAAGTGAGAACTCAAGTGCAACCTCTTTTGGAAGTTTAAAGTTGAAACAAATTAACAAAAGCACTACAACAACTACCTTTCATCTTCCTTGCTTTTGTTTTTTGTAGTTACCAAGTCCATCTTCTTCTGGTTTGGTGGTTCATTTCTTAATCCAAATATGTAAGACAATAAATAATCTTAGTCCAAGGCCGAAGTTGATAGGGATTGATTGACAGTCATCTTCATCTTATTTTCTTTTGCGTGGTATAAAATTAAACCATAGCCATACCTCAATTATCCAACACTGAAACAAACAAATAATCCAAAATTTTATTCTATTTTCCTCGAGAATAAGTGTGCAAAATTTCTTATCCCCTTGAATAGGTCAGAGACACTTGTGGTGCCATGAGGTTTGAGGTAGAGGACTCTAGATTAAAAGTCTAACGAAGTGAAATGAGCTCCAACCTATGGCTTTTTAACCTAGTTTGATTGGGGGCCAGAGATTTTAATTGGGGGCCTTGACATTTTACTTACACCCCAAATTTTTCATGGGCGTATTAAACCGATAGTGAAAATACTGCTTTACCCTTTACGAAAAATTTTTCCTTTTCAAATAACGACTCTAATTAACGACCCCTCAATGACAATAACGACTGTGAAGGGTCGTCATTGTCGTATTCAATACTATTATGACCCTTTAGTGCATTTCTTCCATTAATAACTTTTCGAAGATAACGACTCTTTTTAGAGAATAACGACACTTCAAAAACCATAACGACAGTTTAGAGTCGTCATATACAAAATAAAAACAATAACGACTCTTTCAAAGGGTCGTCAAGGAATTGATTATGTATATGACGACTCTAAACTGTCGTACATTTCCGCCATTAATGACTCCTCGAAAAAAGATAACGACTCTTTTATAGAAATAACGATTTTTAGAGTCGAAGTCATTGAGATGTCGAAACATTAACGACTGTTTAGAGTCGTCACTGAAATACTTTAATACCATGACGATTTTTCATACAAATCTGCGCCGAAATAAAAATAAAAAAAAAGACAAATTGAAAAAAAAAAAATTAAAGTCTAATTAAGTAAAATTATCATTAATTAATTAAGATTATCACTAATTATTTAGGGGCATTTTAGCCATTTATAAAAAAATTATAAGGGGTGACCAAAATTAGGTTAGGGTGACCTTTTTTGTCCTATAGTGAAGGCCCCAATTAAAATCCTTAGCCCCCAATCAAACGAAGCTTTTTAACTGTAGGTGGTCTTCTAACCTTATCCTACAATGTCGGGAGAGGAAATCCCTCTTAAGATGCTCGTTCTTAAGAGTTACAAACATTTTATTCATCTAATCCATTTCTTTAATCTGGAAGTATTTTTCTAAATGCAGTCGGCTTAGCCAATAAGGGATGCCAATTTACATGAGCAAATATTTTATTTTATATGGATTTTGGTATCCTTAATATATCTATTGGAGCAAGCGTTATGGCATCAATATTTCTAAAGATGAGAGAAAAAAAAAATGACACACTTCGCTACATTTAAACAAACAGATGTTTAGTTTCCGAATGAATTGCGTTAGGCGGAAACTAGATCTCTGCCAAACCAAATTGTGCAGTTAGATTTAATTCGATAGAAAAACATATGCCTAACGATGCAAGGAGTCATTCATTACAATTTGGTTGATGCATTGCAGGATCATATTTTTCTTGAATTCCGCCTAATTTTAATAGTAAAATTAGTGAATGATTCCTGGGATATCACTTATTCTCATGTAATTACCGCCTAATTTTAATAGTAAAATTCTTCAAGCTCTTCATAGTCCTACTTTAAAAAAAAAACAAAAAAAAAAAAATCCCTTTTCTTCAAGCTACTTCAATGTAGTATATCTTTCCGCCTGGGGATCTGTGACCAAGGAAAACTTTAGAATCCAAATTGACCGCCCCCCACACTCCCACTACAAGATCCATGATGCTAAAAGCGAGTTTCATTTCATAATAGTGTTGCATGATGATGCATA
This sequence comes from Papaver armeniacum, assembly GCA_023531295.1. NCBI lineage: Eukaryota > Viridiplantae > Streptophyta > Magnoliopsida > Ranunculales > Papaveraceae > Papaver > Papaver armeniacum. Next base: position 24,174 of record JAJJWW010011710.1, on the reverse strand, counting down.
TATGAGTCTATGAGAGAAAGAATGGAAAGAGTACCTTGGCTTGGATGTCACTCAACAAGGTTTAATATGTAGTGTAACGCCAAGGGGGACATGCACTTTTTAGCTGTCTGCAACCATTGCTTCTAGTTTGAGTTTTGAGATGGAAAGTTGACTGGAGGAATCTATCAAGTATCTTAAAATACAAGGAAAACATGACACTTTCTATGAATCTATGGTATGGAAAAAAATTGATATCTAAACCATGTGAAGCTGACACCATATATCTCCACTATGAACGAGTGACATTGTACTTTGTCACCCCAAGGCCACATAAATTCTAAATTTATTGCTTTCAAACCATTTTCTTGTTAAGATGGGGAAGGTATATAAGGTAATTAAAGAGTCCCTGCTTGGGAGAGGTAACTGGTAACATCCTTGTGTACCGGTGTAAAGCTAATGGAAGGGATTGATTAATGAGAAAATGAACCACAAGCCAATAATAGTGCATGCATAATTCTTGTGAAATGAAATGTCTAAAGTACTGATGCCGGCTTCATAACTAGAAATATGAAAACGAAAATTTGTTATTAGAAAGGGATAAAGTACCAATTCTCTATAAATTAAAAAAAGAGTTTTAATAGCGCGTTTAGATACACATCCAGAAGCAACTTTTTGACTTCTAAAAGTCAAAAAACAAGAAGTCAGTTTGGGTGTAGAATTTCAGGAACGATTTGTAGAAGTGGAAGTGAAAAGCAAAATTTGTCTAAACGCGCTATAATGTTTTTTATTTTATTTTTTACTTCTACGAAAGAAATAGTCAAGTATATTATTTTGCTTTTAAAAGTTATTATGATATGTTTGGGAGATATGACCCTGCTTCTCTAATATCAAAAATAGTTTTTTTTTATTATTTTCTTGCTTTTAGAAATCATCCTGACATTTGTCTCCCAAATTATCGCAAATAAATATAAATGCGATATATAATTTCGGTTTTTTAATGTATTTTGGTAAAGTGATTGGATACTATTTTGAAGTAATTTTTGTCTTATTCAAGTCGAAAAAATTAAAACTTAGTTCCTAACAAATTTCAAAATGACTTTTAAAGACAATAAAATATGAAGCAAATTATTTTTGTTTTGCGATTTTTAGTATGGACTTCTGCTTTGAGAGTAGGTACCCAAACACCCTCCACAATTAGGCCTGTACAGAACCGAACCGTAACCGCAAACCGAACCGTAACCGCACCGAACCGATACCAACGGTCATTCCCGGTTTTAATTTTAATAAACCGTTAGATCTTCGGTGCGGTTAACGGTTTCCCCGATAACCGCACAGTAACCGCACCGATAACCGAATAATACATACCGTATATTTATTTTTATCCAGATCAATCATAGCCGTCTAGATTAAACCTACACTATATATATCGAAACCCTAATATTTCAGTAGATAATCTTCTTCTTTTCTCCTTCTCTATTCCACTCCCCACACAGCAGCCACCATTAACCTCTTCCATCACCGATTCAACAAGAATACCACCACCACCACCTCCACCTCATTCTTCTTCTTCTCCTTCTCAATATTAACATGATTAATAAGATTCAAAATAACAACTCGTATGTCTCTGAACATATTGGTGGTGGTGCTCCTGTTTATCTCGCCGCCATAGTTGTATATCTCGCTGTTGAGGTAACGTTCTACTTTCTTTAACCTTGATTTTGAAATGGTTTCTGAAATGGGTTTTTGGTTTTCTATAGTTTTCTTTATTTGAATATAAAAAGACCATTTAATTCATTAAATGATTAAGGTTTTATATTTTTAGTTGGCAGCCAAGCTACAAGCTGGGCACCAACACCTTTTTGAATATCCACACCCAAGTTAAATATCCTGGCGAGATTGGGGTATACCCAAACTAATTGGGGTATACCCAATGAGAAGGGGACATGGTGTGTCATTATTAAAAAGTGTGATTTTACTTTAATACCCTTGAAATAATTAAATCTTAAAAATAAATTCATTTCTTAATTTCATTAACCATAAAATTAAAAAACTAACCAACTCTTAATCTTCTCTTCTTCTTCATCTTCATCTTCATCTTCCATCAACCAAACCCATATAAAAATCTCAACTTTGATTTTCCAAAAAAATGTTGACTCTACCAAATGAAAAGAAGACTATAAATGATGTTTAAACTTAAGCCCATCATTGTGTTGTGTGATTTGATTGTTATATCGGGTTAGAAATCGAAATTTATGATTTACGTGTCTTGGTAGGCAAGGTCGTGACATGCATATCTTGCCGACTTTTCATAACAGCCATGGCGTGATCAGTAAAAAATTTCAACGGCCCAGGGGGTATTTTTTGAAGACCTTGCCACCAATACTGACGGAAGGGTATTTTTGAATACCTTCCTAGGCCAAAAACAGTAGGAAGGGTATTTTTGAATACCTTCGCGACCAATAAAATTTTTTTATGTCATCTCCTGTATGTCAAAAAACAAAAGTCGGCAAGGTCGACGATGAAGATCATCTTGAAGCCACTTTTTGGTAGCGAGGTCGGCAATGAAGACCTTACCCGGCCACTTTTTATTGGCGGAATGACGATGAAGATCTTGCCGGCCACTTTTGGCTTAAGATGATCTTCATTAGTCGATCTTGCCGACTTTCATATTTTCGTAACCGAAAGTGTTGATTTATTCTTTGATTTTGAGTATGATTTCATATAACGAATTCACAATCCCCTTTTAGAAGTATTTCGGTTGTGTGCTTCATTTTCGTTGCAAGAGATATTCTCAAAAAAAGAAAAAATCATCAAAAATCATCCACAAAAGTTCAATCAAAAACAAAATTTCATAACTTAAAATTCATAAGTTTTAATCTATTCAATCAATTTAAACTTAATTAATTAATCTAATCAAACTTTTAGTGTTAATTAAACGAGGCAATTTTGCCATTTTGAAAATATTTGGTTAAGGGGTGACCTCTTTTACTTCAAAATGACCCTATTTTGTCTCATTGGGTATACCCCAATTAGTTTGAGTATACCCCAATCTCGCCAGGTTAAATATGCCTTTCTTTATTTGAACGATTTTTTTTGTTTTTTTTTTTGAGTTTTTATTGTTGTTTCTTTAAGTGAGGTGTTTGATAAAATGTCTGATAGAAAGATTATTTTTTGTTAATTTTTCTGTTCAGATCTTGGAAGTGGATGGAAATTCAGCAAGACATAACAAGAAGAATTGGATTGTACCAAGGCATATTTAACTTGCAATGAGAATATGAAGAATTGGATACATAATTGGGGTGTCGAAGGATATGGATGAATTGTAAATTGTCAACAATGCTCTCTATTCATGTATTAATTAAGTTGGAAGTTAGCTTGAACTGTTGATTGTGGATGAATGGTTAAACTTGTTTGTAATGTTAGAAACTGAATGGATTTTATGTATTTTACTGTTTTTTTATTTTTTTAATTAATTACTTACAATCTATCGGTTAACCGTGAAAAAACCGAAAAAAACCGGAAACGACTAACACCGGTTTGAAACCGAACCGATCTTACTACAGTTCGGTTACGGTTTTAAAATTAGTAACCGCACCATACACGGTTAGGTGAACGGTTTTACCTATAACTGCACCGAACCGCACCGTGTGCAGGCCTATCCACAATGTGTTAGTTTAATTTTTAAATAGATAGACGTATAAGATGATGTAATTTTGATTTTTTTGCTGAACATGGTACTACCAAAAGGCAATCAAAGGTTTCAACTTCCAACCCCAAGATCATATACAGCCACCTAAAAAGATCCCTTGCATAAACCCTCCATTGACAGGATGCAAAGAACCTGCCGAACCCGCGACACATTATGCGGAACCAGTCCCGAGTTGCAAAAGAAAATGAAAAGAAAAACACAAAAAGATCAAACATATGATTAGGTTGGGATTTGATGGGATATGGAGCCCCCCCATGAATGAACAAAATAATTGCAACATTTGTGAGCCTCATGTTCCAACCATTAGGGCACTGAGAGGTTCGCACCCAGCAACCGGAAGTGCTACACTTCCCCTGTTGGTTTCCCCGTTAGGTGTCAAATTTTCACCCCTTGATCCCATGGATTGGAATTAGCAGGGGACCCTTTTGTGTGTTATTAGGCCACTATCCCCATGACACACTACAAAAAATCCTAGCAAAGGCCACTAAAATCTCGCAACTGCCTCAAAAAATTAGTTGCCAAATGCTTCCTGAACTAGTCAAAGGCAACTTGTAGTTCTGATACTTCGAAACAAGTTGATCGCAACTATTACTTTTATTAGTTTCTGAATTCTTTAACAATAAACATATGCCAACTACATGAAATATGCTGGTAGCCTAATGTTTTCGAAACTCGGAAAAGGCAACTGCTAGTTCCTATATGCTTCGGCAACAGGTTAATCGCAACTACTGTTCTCATTAGTTTCCAAACACGTCAGCAACAAACAGATGGCAACTACATGAACTGCTTTAGTAGCCTCAGATACCAGGAACTAAGCTTCAGCAATTAACCGATCTCCTAGTTTCTTAAGCCTTCGAAACGAAAGCCAACAACTATGACTGCCAAAGTTTTGAGCAACCAAATAACACCCACTAGATTATATTAACTGTCCAAACACCTCTTTTAATTGTTGACATTTAAATTAAAATAATTAGTTTTGTATCTGGTCAAATTCGTTCATTGAAATGGTAAAGGAAACAAGTGACATAAAGGACTCTTAATCTTTACAAAAGATTACGAATAGCCTCACAGCTCAACTTTGGTTGTGAGATAAAGTCCTAACACCCCCTAACCCCAGTAAGAGACACGGATAAACACAACCTCCATTTTGTAAGGAGTGTGAAGTTGATAACTGGCCAAGTCCTACAAAATATAGATTAGTTAATGACTTATTATCACTTATTAGTAACTCATCATAGATTACACTTAAAAATTAAAAAAAAAAATTAAGCATTATAAAGAGTAAATTATGCTGACAAGAAACGAGCTAGTGTAAACATCATCATTATCAATTTTCTCTCCATCTGTGCATCATTGAGCAGCTTTAGAGGCGTTGTAGTTCATTTCATGCAGCGAATCGGACATTTCAACATCATCGTCCTGCACCATATTTCCAGTACCTGTTCCTCCTCCCCCTCTCCATAGTATATCCAATCAGCATATCCTGGCATAAACCCACCCCACTTTACAAGAACACCAACTTTTCTGCCCGTTCTGAATCCTGACTCACAAAGTCTATCAACTTTGGATTCCTGCAATGAAGACATCTTCGCTTCTTGGCAGTCCTATCCAACTCTTATCAAGGCAACCTGGATCAACAAAACTCGGTATACAACAACCAAAGAAAGAGCTAACAATCTCCAGATATGAAATTGACACCTTTGAGGGCAACAAACAAATGTGAATGTATGGGAGAAGCTATTAAATTAGAGGGAGCGAAAAGTCCATGCTCAAAAGGGAGCTTAGATAGGATTTATGGTACAACAGAACAACACAACCGGAGAAAATTTATAGTGAAACTCATCTTTAACCTTTAATAGATATAAGTGGATGTTTGAATAACTTAAGTTGGTTGAGATGTGCATCCGGATCATTTGTGCACCAACTTAGTAGTACTAAAAAGATAAGAGTTGTTCCTTAATTATCATTTGTTTTGATCTTGAATTCTTTTTTGAAACAAAAAGGAGTAACAATACACAATACCCTGAACCTTAAAGTCTATACATGTGAACTCTAAAAGTGAGTTACTAACCCGAAGAACTCGTAGGAAAAGTGAGGCAATCCTCAAACTGCAAACAATGAGCCCTACAAACATAAGAGAGATTGTCATGATAGTATATAGTCAAATGATAATCTTGTGACAATGTAAACGAATATATGTATTATCTATTCATATATAAGAAATATAAGTAGCAGCAGTAGGCAGTATAAAAGGGGATACAAGATTCTCCTAAAGTTTAATTATCTGAAACCATACACTAATGAGAGCTATTATTCTGTTGGTCATTGAAGTGGGCATCACCGAAAGTGACTTGATACAGTAAACAAGTCAGGCATAACTTAATGGCACACTTAACAATTTGCGTGTGAGACAACCACATCACATCAAAAAGATTGAGTTTCAAGAAAGAAACTAGGATAATTTTGTATGGCAATTATGTTACTTAGCTATCAGGACAAAGAGAAGCTTCTCAGTACAATAAAGCAAACAATAACTTTGTCTAATTACTTGACCATACGCCAAAAAAGAATACCAATAAATCTTTGAAACTCAAATTGATTAACCACTCAACATCAGTTCCACTGTCCAACAAAACATCATCATTAATTACCTTCAGAAGTCCGTGGTGATCCATTAAAGCATGCAACGAGCAAGAGAGCGGTCCTGCGAACAGAAGACAATTTATGGGAGTCCCAAAAAAAAGTGCAAAACAACTCAAATCAACAGAATAGACAGGACCAATGATGGGTTCCTTGAATTTAGCAATCTCACTAAGATCTTCAAAAGAATCAACTAGATTCTGAAGCCGCGCAACAATTCAATCAATAGTGAAGCAAATGTAGCCAAAGATAAATAACTAGAACTCCCATATAACACTATAACACCAATGTTTGCACCAATGTATAAATAGGAGAGAAAATCACATGTATTTCTGCAAGTAAACAACCATGTAACGCATGACCATGAATGCACAATGCCTCAGTGCACCACTTACTTTTACATAATCTCTCCATTGATAATTAAACATCTAATAAGGACCATGTGGTGGTTTTCCCTGATTGCAAAACCTACAGGTAGAGATGAGAAAAAGTTATTAAACTACATAAAAATTTAATGTTTGTTATCATGAATCGGTTTATATCTCAGCGTACATAAGCAAACCCAGAATAATGCATTAAATCTATAACATTGATTTTGGAAGGCCATGAAATATTCTAATGAATCAATCTCTGATAGTGATTAGATCAAATAACACAAAGTATAACAAAGCCTAGATTAGCAAGACAAGTAGATAAGACAATCAAACTCAAAGCTGTAAGATAAATTTCAGCAGAATGTTACCTAACTTTGGTTCGAATCCTTCGAGTTTCAACAACTTCTTAAACTGTTCTTTCTTTCATTAGTTCCTGCAAAGATGATATACATTAAACAACAAATAATAAAGATTCAAATGCTGATAAATTTGACATTAAAACGGATAAGGTAATCGAAACCCTATTTCCTCAAATTTAGAGAAATACGAATTGCTGAGACAAATTGAGAAAAATCCATTAATCGCATAACTTCAAAGAAACAAAAGTTCACCTCTATTGATGAAACCCACCACAGAAAATTTCAATTTGCTCTTTTAAATTAAAATCCACACCGAAATTGAAAATCCCTGATTCAAAAAGAGAGAGATTGCTTCTGAAATTATACTTCATCGTCAAATTTGTATGCGAGTCAAGGTTGTTGATTGATGTGGGAGTTAGATTTTAGAGAGTTGAGCTTCAGAGATACTAGTAGAGTGTTTTAAGGTTTCAGAGAGTTGAATTTCTCTCTTTTGAATCTTCGATTTTAATCCAAAAAAAAGAAGAGAAAATTGGAGATGAGAGCCTTTTCACAAACAAATCAGAGGTGAAAAAGTGTATTTCTGAAATTGAAGTAGGTTTTGGAAAGTACAGGTTGTCGATGGACGGGAGAGTTTGAGAATTGATTTTCAGAGAGAGCGTTGAGGTTTTAAGGTTTCAACTTTTCAATATTACTTTAACCCAAATATTTGGGCGGCACAGAGCGCCAAATTGCCGCCACAGGAAATTTTAGCGGGATTTTTTCCCTCCATTGGACAAGCTTGCAATCCGTGTAACTTTGGCGATCCGTGTGACTTTTTTTCTATACATCCATTGGTTTTTATTATAGGCATTTGTTTTTAATTGGTCGAATTAATGGCAAGCAGATATTGGTAATTATTAGAGGCATTTGTTTCCAATCGGTCGAATTAATGGCAAGCGGATATTGGTGATTATTATTGGCATTTGTTTTTTCAATTGGCCGAATCAATGGCAAGAAGATTGATGTCAAATTATGTGATGTCCAGGCTGACTCAAAATTTACAGTAGTCCAGATTTATTTATCTCGGCAATTTGTAGGATCTTATCCGATATGATCGATTGAAAATTTATTTAAGTCGCATTCAAAAATGATCCATTCGACTTTATAATTCAATCAACCTTGGAATGGAGAATTTAGAAACCGATTAGGTCAGTTAGGTATCGGTTTTGAATTTAAAAACCGACTTATGTTAGGCTGGTAGCCAGTTTTTTTCTCAAAGGCGGTTCAATTTTATTAGTCTCGGAAATTGGTACAATCTTATCGATATGATTGAAAGTTTACATTAGTCGAATTAAAAAATGACCTATTCGACTTTATAATTGGTTCAACCTTAGAATTTATAAACTTTTCGGTTCGATTAGGTAATGATATTGAATTTAGAAACCGGCTTATGGTAGGCTCGGTGGCCAATTTTACAGTGTCGTCCAGTTTTAATTGTCTCGCCAATTCGTAAGATCTTATCGATATGATTGAAAATTTTACGTAAGTAGCATTAGAAAATGAGCCATTCAACTTTATAATTCCGTCGACCTTAAAAGTTAGAATGTAAACCGTTCAAGGTCGGTTCAGTAACGGTTTTGAATTTAGAAACTGGCTTACTATTAGCTTGGTGGCTGGTTTTGCCTCAAAACCTAACTGAATGGGGAAATTGAGTGCGCCCGAGAGATACGCTGAGCCAAAAAAAAAAATGCATCTGAATTTCGATTAGTGTTATTTTATTAGCTATATCATATACGCTTTATATTATTTATTAGTCAATTAATGTATAACATAAATAGGCGATGAAATTCAAAGAGGTCGGGCGACATTGGGTGAAACTGATGAATAATCAGAGAACTTGATGGAATCCAGGTGAAGTCATGAAATTGAGTAAAATTGATGGACATTGATACGTATGATAGCAACCCATTTTGTTTTGTTTATATTTAACTTCAATTATGGAAACTACTATACTAGCTAGCAAAGTAGTGATGATCATTACTTTTTTCGGTTATATTTTTTCTTCTTTTGATCGATTAAAACTCTGTTGCTTTTAGCTTGAATTGGAGTAGTCAGATCAATTTTGACTCGTTTGAACATCATATAAATCTTACAACCGTTCTTAGAGAACCCGACTCGTTTGATCATCATCTAAATCTTACAAACTGTTCTTAAGAATTACTCAATTCTTAGTATATGTGATTCCTCAATCAAATAAAGAAAGGGTCAGTCAATATAATTCGTATTCATCAGGAACTTATTTTATTTAATGGAGATTCGCATTGGATAAGAAAATGAACACGACAAATATAGTAATAATTCCTTCCTTATCTGGTTTAACTTGATAAAAAATTTGCATGGCTTCGGTAGGAGCCAAGTAATCTTTTAGCCACATCACCACAATTTAAACCATGGATATAGGCACAAAGGTAAGGTTGAGATATTTTGTTAAAGTATTTTGTCAAAACTGTTTGTCACCGGATCCCACCCTTTAGTAAATTGATGGATATCTAAGGAAGTGAAATCGGATGAAAACTAGTAAGGTTGAGTCAGATTGTGTAAGCTTGATGGATAACCCGAATGACTCTGTTCGATGGACATTCTGTAAAATTGGTTGATCGATAACTGGATAAACAGATGAAACTCGGTGAAATTCATTTAGGATGTCTTTAGGATTCGTATAAATATTCATCGGCTCAAGAATTCATTCAATCTCATTGGATGTGTTTAGATAATTCTAGGAAAAGTATACGATTTTAGATTTTGTTGATATTTACCAAAGATCTTGATCGACTGATTCAAAAGGACAACACAAAAGATAAAACAAACATTGTTAGTTTCTCTGTGATTGTTCCAAGCTCGAAATACCATTTGTACAAGAAAAGAAGTCCTTTCCTTACATATCTTTTTATTCATACACATAGATATATGTGCTCTATCAGGCAAGTACTTAGAAGTATATTTTGTGCCACAACCCTTTGTATATGATGGATCCTGTGATCCTGAACTGATTTAACCTTGTATCACAAGGCCCAAATGTATCGTCTCGAGGAACGATCCTTGAGGTCAATATGGCTAGGATATATCGTGGCACAATAACAAATTATTATTTCGAGTTAGAAATTCGTTGTACTACCTAAAAACATTTCTAATTAGGCTTGTGTGCTATATTCGTTATACAACAAAAAATTTCCTACTAATTAAACTTAAATTATTCGGTAAATTAAGTTTTCTAACTTGTACATGAATCGGCGATTTGCAAAATGTTTGGAAAAACCCAGTTAGGGTTTAGTTTATCGTGTTGGATTTAAGTTAATTTTGTATCAAAAATTAGGGTTTTGTATGAAAATTGAAATTGAAATTTCTGGGTTTATGCTAGTTACGGTTGGTAATAACTCAAATACTTAACCGAATCTTGTAGATTGGGTTGATGTTACGGTTGGTTTAAACTCAAATACCAACCGTAAGTTCTTAGTTTTGAGAATATGTTCGATTCACGGTTTTTATTTGCATCATATTTATCAACGGCAATTGAGTTACGGTTTGTTACTCAAACAACCATACCAACCGTAAATAATCATATGTCTTAAGAATTTATCAAATAATGATTTACGGTTCAAAAGTTAAGTTGACACACCAACCGTAGGGTAGTTACGGTTGGTCTCGATTCATTAGTTACCAACTGTAATTTAGTTACGGTTGTTGTTCAAATTTAATTACCAACCGTAACTAGTTTTATGATTGGATCTTCCCCAAATTTAACCAGTTACGGTTGGTATTCGATAACTTACGAACCGTAACTAAGAGTTACGGTTGGTCACGAGCAAAATTGCAACCGTAAGTTCTTTTGAAAATTCAAAAGTTTTGATTTTGTTAAGTAATTTAGATAATTTTGAGCGAGAAAAAGCTAATTGGAACTAATTTAGAAGTATATCGGGTCACTGGAATCACTCATTTTGGTTGAGTGAATCAAAATCTAGGTTTCACAAATATCACATAAGTTTTCTTTTTCTTCTCCTCTAATTTTTTTTTTTTTTATAACTCTAAAAATCTGATTTTAGAGTTATAATAAGTGAAAATTAATTATCACACTAATCTTGATTATCAACACTAATCTTGATTATTAACAATAAGGGCTAATTAGTCATTTCCAGATTTTCATTGATAAGGGGCACTTGAATTTCCTTGTAACGACCTTTTTTGTCTTATTAGGTTGTCACCCCTGTAGCATTTCTTGCCGCCCCTTTACCAAGGTTGAAAAATAATGCCCGTAAGCCGAATAGAAAATGTCTTGTTCACTCACCTCACCTATAGATGCTTCAAAGGGAAAAAAAAAAAAAAAAAAAAAAACCTCACCTATTGATTAAATCGTCCAAAATTTACCTATCACCCGATTTTCTCGAGATATGAACTCTAACAGGATACCATATAAATAAGATAAAACCCTAAATCATTTTCCCCTAACTGAAACCCAATCGTTTCATGCCGCTCCTCTCTTCTTCCACCATTACCGTGGAACAACCACTATCTCTTCCCTTCCTTTATCTCCATCAATATTAAATCTCCCTCGATCTTAATCTCACCTTGTACCCTCTTTCACTTCTTTGTTCATCAATTTGTAGCCGAAACTAGAAGAAGCAACAAGCAGCAATTTCTCACGCGGTCTTCATTATACTCTCCATTTAATCTTACATCTGCTGCTTGAATGAAATTTTTGCATTTCCTTTTCTATCAGCCTTATTCCACTATCCAGTTTAACTAATACCTCACCGAAGCTGAAAACATTGTTTTCTCCGTAATTGCCATTCCATGTCAGGGTTTCCGGGATATTTCAAATCTCAGAGTTAAGGATGACGATCTAATGTTTCTTTCTTTCCGAGTTTTTTAGATCTCATTGAATCGTTTTTCATTTTCATATATCCAGGGTGCTACACCGTACGATTGAAGTTACCAGTGCCATAAAAAACAAATTTTAGGCTTTATTCTTACATTTTAAGTGTTTGTTTATATGCCTCGATCAAATTAACATCTTTTTTTTTTGGTAAGTTCAAATTAACATCAACTTATAGGTGAATAAGTTTTTATTTTTATTTTTGAAGATTATAGGTGGTTAACTGTTGGTGATGATCTCATTAGCTTGAGTGTTTAAGAGTCTCTTTTAAGGAGATGTCCATACCATGCTTCTTGTTCATTTATCTTTTTATTTTTCTACTCTCTTTGAATTTAATCAAAGTGATGTCAAAATTCTCAAATATAATTTGGTGGGTTGTGTAGTAGGTGGTTATTGTTTTGCTACAGTTAGATTTTATTTGTTAAAATGTTCAGATTTTGTTTTAAGTTTTTGGTTAGTTCTGATCTTTGTAGTTGTTTGCAACTAAATTCAGGACCCAAATTTATCATTTTTGGAGGGAGGAACCATATCTGGAATGAGTAATGTATTAATCTCAAAATGAGAGCTAAATACAGATTGAATGAGAGCTCAAAATTAGCTGTTTTAAGCTTGTCTAATGAAGTGATTCGTAAGTGGCGGTATAGTGAAATGCACACTGGTGATTATGGTAATGGTGGAATCCATCAGATGTAATAGAAACAATCTATCAGCTGATAGTTGACATCTCTCCGGAAGGACCATTTGTTGGAACTGACCGAGCAGCAGTGGTGCCATCAGATTGTGATTAGTGCTCCGTTTATTTAATTTTTTTTTTTTTTTATAAAAATGCTTAATGTCATCTCCTATCTATACTTTATTTTAATTAAAATAATAAATAAATGTATCAAAAGCCAAATTAATTAATTAATTTCCGAAATAATTTTTTTTGCTTTAGCTTTATTTCTGGTATTTATTTACTTTTAATTATTATTTTTTTATTAATGTTGAGTTATATTTCCAAGACTCCCAACATTTGACACTGCAATCTATAAAATTTTTATTGGTCCAAACGTTTGACTAATTAATTAGTAATTTTGTATTAATGTTGTTCATATTCCCGATATCTAGCATTGTAATCAACGAAATTTGTATTGGTTTAAACATTTGACCAGCTGCACCTTCATTAGTCCAGATGAACATTCATTGGTCAGACATAGTCTCAAATGTTAAAGCAACCCAAAACATGTTGTTGCTAAGCTTAGTTGCTGAGTGATTTAGGAACTATATGGCAACTACAAATCTTGATTGTTGAATAATTCGGCAATGATGTGACAATTACAAATTAATTGTTTTATCCTATCGCAATTATGAATCAAGATATTTTGGCTACTAAGAAGTTAATTGCTAAATAAAATGGCAGGAAGATATAAACTTAGTTGCTGTAATGTTGGGCAACCACCTGACAACTATAAAAGTTTTGTAGTTAAAATGTTTGGCAAATACTTGGCAACTACAAAAATTAGTGGGGCTAATCAATTGCATTTAATAAACAATGTGTTTGGATACTAAAACCTAAGTTGCCAAAGGTGCGCATGGCAACTAGACCTTTTTAGTAGTTGCCTTTGAATTTGGAAACACCCCATACGGCAACTTAAGCTCCGCCACTAACATTTGTTGCCTTTTTGTTTAGCAACTCAAATCTCATTTTAGGCAACCAAACTAGTATTGTTGCCGATGCTCAGATTTTTTGTAGTGACACCTCATGGGGAAAGATTTTGGTGGACATGAGTGGGGGATAACTATCATTTCCGCCCTGCAACTATCAACCTTCCATTGGCATGACGTGTCTGTCCCAAGAATGTTGAATCTTGGGTCACCGTTAGAGCCAACCTTTATTGGAGCAAATGTTTGTAGTCCAATAAAACATGGAAAATTATTTCAGTAGATTATGTGAATTTAATGCGAAAAAGAACAATCAGACCAACATAATTTGTGAAATGCCAAGACAAATGAAAAAGAAACAAACACCTTAGTAGCAAACTCTATCCCAATTACCCTTTGAGTCGCTCCATGTACTATTTGCTACTACGATTTGACAAGTGAACACTCTATAGTCTACCCAACGGACCCAACCTCTTTTGGAAGTTGAAAGTTGAAACAAACAAAAGCACTACAACTACCTTTCATCTTCCTTGCTTTTGTTTTTTTTCAGTTACCAAGTCCATTACTCTTCTTCTTCTGGTTTGGTGGTTCATTTCTTAATCCAAGTTGGTAAGACAATAGTAATCTTAGTCCAAGGCCGAAGTTGATAGGGATTGATTGACAGTCATCTTTATCTTGTTTTCTTTTGTTTGGTATTATTAAATCATAGCCATGACCTAAATTATCCAACAAACAAATGATCCAAATTTACGTTCCGTAATTCTATTTTATTGCTCTTGAAACTAAGAGCATCTCCAACAGTGGGTGCTAAAAATCCTATGTGGCAAAAATAATAATGCTTTCCTCGTGAACCATCTCCAATAGTATGAGGTCTTATTTTTAAAATTTGTTGTTTTGGATAATGATAAAATTGATTCCCTCTTTCATAACCTGGCGAGATTGGGGTATACTCAAACTAATTGGGGTATACCCAATTTTAAAGGGACACTTTTTGTGGGTTTTAGGGGAGGCCTAATGGGTAAGTTACAAAACTACCCTTACCCATTAATAATCTTAATTACCCTAAATCGAGTTTTTATTCTCTTCATTTCATCTTCTTCTCTTCTTCTTCTTCTTCTTCATCTTCATCTTCATCTTCCATCAACCAAAGCCATATAAAAATCTTCAACTTTGATTTTCAAAAAAATTGTTGACTCTACCAAATAAAAAGAAGACTATAAATGATGTTTAAACTCAAACCCATCATTGTGTTGTGTGATTTGATTGTTATATTAGGTTAGAAATCGAAAATTATGATTTCTGTGTCTTGACCCGGCAAGGTCGTGACATGAATATCTTGCCTTTTTCATAACAGACCATGGCGACGACTTGTAAAAATTTCAACAAATAGGCGGGGTATTTTTGAATACCTTGCTTAGGCCAAACAACAAATTTAAGGGTATTTTTGAATACCTTGCTTAGCCAATAATTTTTTATGTCATCTCCTCAGATGTCAAAAACAAAAGTCGGCAAGGTCTACGATGAAGATCATGCCGGCCACTTTTGGCCGGCGAGGTCGACGATGAAGACCTTGCCGGCCACTTTTGGCCGGCGAGTTCGACGATGAAGATCTTGCCGGCCACTTTTGGCCGGCATGATCTTCATTAGTCGACCTTGCTTGAAACTTTTCATACTTTCGGAACCGAAAGTGTTGATTTATTCGTTGATTTTGAGTATGATTTCATATAATGATTTGCAATCCCCTTTTTAGAAGTATTTCGGTTGTGTGCTTCATTTTCGTTGCAGAGATATTCTCAAAAAAAAAAAAAAAATCATCAAAAATCATCCCACAAATGTTCAATCAAAAACAAAATTTCATAACTTTAATAAGTTTTAATCTATTCAATCAATTTAAACTTAATTAATTAATCTAATCAAAATTTTAGTGTTAATTAAACGAGGGCAATTTTGCCATTTTGAAAATACAAGGTTAAGGGGTGGCTTGGTTTTACTTCAAAATGACCCGATTTTGTCTTATTGGGTATACCCCAATTAATTTGGGTATACCCCAATCTCGCCAGGTTTCATATTGGTTCATAACAATTTATTTAAAAATTAAAAAATTAAAATATAGTTAAAAGAGCATCTCCAAGAGAGGGTGAAAGTTTTATTTTTTTATGACACATAGGATTTTAGACCTTCATTTACATAAAATGCATCTCCAACGGTCGGTCCTATTAAGTAGGAAGGATGTCAAAATAAATACAAAGGTCTTAGAGAAAGTCTTATTTAGACCTTGGGAATGACCTCCATGTCATCTTTAAAATTATATTTTAAATTTTTATCTTTAAATAAATTTGTCTAAACCAATAAGAAAAAGAGAATCAATTTAATCATTATCCAAAAATAACAAATCTTAGAAATATGACCCCCACCATTGAAGATAGTTCATGAGCAAATGATTACTATTTTTGCCACAAACAAATCACCCCATAAATAAGGATCTAAATAAAAATTCCACGTAGGATTTTTAATACCCACTGTTGGAGATGCTCAAATGATGATGTGGAGGTCATTCCCAAGGTCTAAATAAGACCTTCTCCAAGACCTTCATATTTATTTTAACACCCTTCTTATTTTCTATGACCCACTGTTGGAGATGAATTTAATGTAAATGAGAGTCTAAAATCCTATGTGTCATGAAAAAATAAAACCTCCACCCTCTGTTGGAGATGCTCTAAGAGAAAAGACTCCTGGTTTGCGCAAATCTCTCTTACCCTTTGAATAGGTCAGACACTTGTGTGGTACCATGAGGTACAGGTCAAGATTTAAATACTAATGGAACCCAGTCTTACTATTTTTTTCTTTTTTTTCTTTTGCTAAATGAGCCACCCGTTTACGGGAGAAACTTATAGCTCTTCGTCGGTAGGTTTTTAACCCTGAGGGCGGAGCCAGCTTAGAGCATGGATATACAATTGGACCGCCAGATGAGCCGACTCCAGAGTCCATTTTTAGCCACCTAGCTTGTTTTAAGAGCCTTATAACTATTTTATTCATCTCAAGAGTTTATAAAGAACACGCAATTGGGGATATAGCTACAGGACAAAAACGGTGTCCCAATAGCAATTCTGGGTGACCCCCTATGTAATTATTTTTTTAATTCCTAATCTAGCCCCACTAATCAGGATTATTGATTAATTATAATTAGTAAAATGTTAAGTATTTGAGGGATAAATTAGTGTGTATTTATTTTTATTTGAATTTGTGTGGGTTAGTTGAGAGTAGAAGGAGGGAAAATGGTTTTTGAGTGGAATTTTTTTTTGAAAATGGAAGATGATTGTGATGAGAGAATTGTCAAGCTAAGAGGTTGAAAATTTGAATTTTTTTCTTTAAATCCACCATTGTTGCAAATTGAAAAAGCTTGGTGTCGGCATGGTATTCAACCAAAAAACCATGCCGACATTTGTTGGAAATTTTCATAAATTGTTTGCCACTATCTGGGGGGGAGGGGGTTCGGAGCTACGCGAACCTATTTTTCAGGTTTTGATCTTCAAAACCTATTTTTTCATGTTTTAATCAGTCTACTTTCGGCACAGTTATCTGATTTTCGAGCATGCCATAACTACTTCCGGCATGGTTTTGCTTAAATTTCTATGCTTTAACATGATGAAAAGTATTGAAAATTGATTTTTTTTTTTTGTGCACTTAACTACCTAAGGCATTGATAGATTTATATCGAGCATGCCGGCATTTAGTTCCGCATTGAATTTCATCACTTCCTAGCATGGTCTTCATCATTTCCGACATGTTCTTCATCACTTCCGGCGTGGTCTTCATCCTAAATAACCATGCCGGAACTCACTTCCGGCGTGGTCTTCATCCTAAAATTCTATGCTGGAACATGATGAAAAGTATCCCCGTAAAATTGATTTCTTTTTCACTTAACTACCTAGGCATTGATAGATTTATATCGAGCATGCTTGGCATTTAGTTCCGGCATTGAATTACGGCAATTGCGGCATGGTCTTCATCACTTCCTATTGTGACCTTCATCATTTCCGACATGTTCTTCATCACTTCCGCATGGTCTTCATCACTTAGGCGTGGTCTTCATCATTTCCAAGCATGTTCTTATCATTTCCGACATGTTCTTCATCACTTAGGCAGAGAAGGAGAAGAGAATTTGAAAGGAAATGGGGAAAATTTAGAATTTGAAAGAGAATGGGGAACATTCGGGTTTTAAAGTTTTAACCCTAAAAAGATTAATAAGAAGTGGAGATGGAAATGGGGGATATGATTTTGTTTTCTGATTTTAAGTTTTTTGATTTTTATTTTGAAGGAAGGGTGTTTTAGTATTTTCGCCCCCAAAAATCACCCCTTAGCACATACCATGGGTTGGGGGAAGTAATTCATATCCCCCAATTGCAAATTCTTTATAAAACCCATTATATATATATATATGGCGTTGAAGATCTTCGATAATGTAAATATGGGTGCCAATTTAACAGAAAAAATGTTTTATTTTATAGTGTAAATTTTGGTCGCCTCATCATTAAACCGGCATCCTCTTGGCACTCATGGAAATCTCTATCTCTATCCTCTTGTTTGCCGTTCCAACAATGTTCTTATTAGGTCTTACCGATTATAGGAGAGTACCAAATACATATAAAACAAAATAAAAAATTCTCTGTCTTATATGCATTTGGTAGGTTCCCGTGGAATCCGGTACCCCATTAGCAGTCTACCCGTTGCCGTAAGAGTTATTTCCGAGTGACAAAAGTAGAATTTGACTGTGGAGTATGGAGTTATCAGTGGGCTAAAACCGACAAATTAGTAAATTACCGATGGCAGTGGCACACCCTTTATATTGGGTTAGGTAGTATTAGCAGTTGTTTACAGTGCACAAACTTTGAGGTTCATCTCATAATGTGCGCAAACATACATGACGTTGGCAACTTAGCATTGTATGCCTTTTCTTGTCATATCAATCCTCGGATAATATATTTTTCTGATTCTGGGGAAAATATCTTGATCAATGAAAAGTAAGTTTGGAATCCCAATTGACCGCCCCAATTAGAGGTGTAAATTGGGACGGGCCAACACGTTTATGGCACAGCACAGCACGTTAAAATTCGAGCACAGCAAGGGCACAACACATTTGTTTAATGTGTTGTCTTGTGCCCAGTAAAATAGGCACACGGCCTGAAAATGCGAGACGCGGCACGTGTTAGCACACGGCCCAAAGACAAAGACAAGACGCGAAGAAAGCACGCCACGTCATGCGTAAATACTACACAATACATCACATTTGATGCATATTTCACAAAAAAATCATTGTTTTAGCCAATTTACGACATTTTATCTTCGGTATGCTAATTTATTTCTATAATAATACATGTACTAACTAAAATATCTCAAAAATATTTATTTTGGAGAACATAAAATAAGTGTGCTAGCACAAGACAAGACGGCACAACACGTTTATTTTTCGGGCAAGACAAAGACGCCATTTAGCACAAAGACACGTGCGAATCTCCGATGTTTACCCGGACACGCAGCACGCTAAGCACGTGACTTCGTGGGCTGGGTTGTGCCGGGACGGCACGTTTTACACCTCTAGCCCCACTGCACCCCAACTGGGGATTCATGATGCCAAAAGTGAGTTTCATAGGTGTGGTCTGTGGTGTTGTATTTTTTTTTTCTCGATAAAGAAAATTATATTAAGAAAGTGGGCAAATTACAAAGCTGTAACGCAAAGAGCCACCAAACAGGGAAAAAGAGAAAAAAAAAACCCAAAAACAAAGAGAACTAACTAAGGAGGATCAAAAATAAAGCCCTCCGGTTGGATATTACATCATTGAGACGATAACTTGACCATGGAAGGAATAGTAGTAGCCCGGTGGAAAGCACTAATTTTAGACTCAACAATGGTAGCCTCTACAGATCTCTTCTTCCCGGTGAAGATTCTCGCATTCCTTTCGAGCCACACATTCCAACAAATGCTCGCAGGAAGGCGTTTCCAAATCTCCTTACCACTAGTGGAGATAGAGAACTGACTCCAAGTCTTGAAAAGGTCTAAGAGTAGGTGATGATGCATATGAGAGAGAAAAGAAAGTGTAACTTGGATATTACTCAAGACTCAAGAGCCAAGAGTAAGGTTTTTATATGGTTTTCTATTATAGTTGCATAGTTGCAAGCAAGGGTACATGCACTTTTCAGTTGTTGCTTCTGGTTTGAGTTTGTGAGATGGTTATAAAAAAATAAGAAGAAAAAAAGTTGACTGTGAATTGAAATGAATCTATGAAACTATCTTAACCATGTGAAGCTGACACCATATCTCAACTCTAAATGAGAGATTTTTTTTTTTTATTATTATTATTATTATTATTATTATTTTTTTTTTTTTTTTTTGAGGCATGAGAATGAGCGAAATTGTACTTGGAGAACCATTTTCTTGCTAAGTAACATCAATTCTAGTAAATTTATTACTGCAAGTAACATTTTTAGTGTTGTTGCTGGAATACCATTTTCTTGCTAAGATGGGAAAGGTGCGTTAGGACTTGATATTACTCTTGCAGCGGTGTAAAGCTAATGGAAGGGATTGATTAATGAGAAAATGGACCACAAGCAAATGATAGTGCATAATTCTTGTGAAACGAAATGTCTAAAGTACTGATGCCGGCTTCATAACTAGAAATATGAAAACCAAAATTTATTGCTAGAAAGACGACATTGTGAGCGATTTGTCTAGTCTAATTCTCATTGTTGTAACTTGTTTGCCAACCCAAAAGTACTCATTCTCCATAAATTAAAAACTTGTTTTTAAGAGCAGTAGTTATGGATAGACCGTTCAGAAAACCACCCCAAAATTGTTATGTGAGTGTGGATTAGCGTGGGCCCATTTATGGGAGAGTTTTGGGTGACGGTCTGTTTTTAAAGTTAGAAGCAAAATCATTTTTTTTTTCATTTCATTTTATTAAGGAATGGTAAAATATCTTTTTGTTTCTAAAAGCCGCTTCGTCTTTGCCGGTTGGACTCTGCTTCTCTAATATCAAAAAATAATTTTCATTTTCTTGTTTTTAGAAGTCGTTCACAATTTTGGCTCCCAAATTAAATTTTGATAATTTTTTATTTAATTTAGTCAGAAAACATTTTATGCGTAATCCAAAGTTTCTAAAACTAAATTTTGAATTTGAGTCAAGAAACTATTACTTATTGTTCCTGTTCATCCATTTTGATCGAAAGAGTTAAGGTTCACCCAAATCAAAATTTACATTACTGAAGAAGAAAGATCAAAATTTACAGCAAATAAGTATATAACTTCCATTTTCTTACTGCACTTTTTTAAATTCATATTAATAAGATGGTGTTTGGATACTATTTTCAAGGTTATTTTTAGACTTAATCAAATAAGAGTTCAGTTTGAAACGAAATATTAAAATGGCTCTGCAAAAGATAAAATCCATTTAAGCAACTTATTTTTGCTTCTGACTATTAACATAAACCTCTGCTTTGGTGTGCAAACACCTCGACAAATGTTAAATAGATGCTTAAAAAAAAATGTAAAATAGTATAACAATCAATTATTACCTTAAAAGAAAAAAGAAGGCAATCAAGGGTTCAACTTCCAACCCTCCATTGGCAGGCAGGATGCAAAGAACCTACTGAACGGCCGACATATTATGCGGAACCAGTCCCAAGTTGCAAAAGAAAATGGAAAGAAAAACACAAAGATCAAACATATGATTAGGTTGGGATTTGATGGGATATGGAGGCCCCCCTCCATGAATGCACAAAATAATTGCAACATCTCCGAGCCTCATGTTCCAACCATTAGGGCACTGAGAGGTTCGCACCCTGCAACCATCAAAAGGTACCCTACACTGCTTTGCTTGTTGCAACAACACATATGAAAATGTAGTGTGACCTGCAAAAGTGATTAGACTTAAATGGGACTTCTACCTAGGCGTGAGCATGGGCCGGTATGGACCGGTTTTCACCTCATCCGCATCCAATCCATTGCACTACTTGATTTCAAATTTGGCATCCACATCCAATCCAGGATCCACGGTTTGCATCCAATGGATGCACGGATGGACTGATTGGATGCGGATAATCTAATGGATTTGTTTTAGTTAAAATTTATAGTAAAAAAAAATAAAGCTAACACAAATGACTCATATAAAACCTCGCATATCCTATATATGTATACAAATATAAAAATGCCATGTACAACACCCCAAGCAAATATTTTAAAATTCTTAAATGATCCATAGTATTTTTAGAACTATATAAATGTCCTTAATTTAACGGATATGGATGTCCAACGGATTTTCATGGTTGCATCCTGCCCGATCCGTTATCCGTTGGATTTCAAAATTCCATCCGCATCCAACCCATTAACGAACGGTCCGGACATCCATCCGCAAAAGAACGGTTGGTCCCGGTTAAATCCGCGGATTACAGGCCAAATGCTCACCCCTACTTCTACCCACATTTTGACAATTCCCAACAGCTAAGAAAATGAAAACAATTGGGCTGGAATCATTATTGGGCTTAAGCTTAGTTGCAAATCCCATTGAGCAAAATCAAATGCCAATTCTCAAATGCAAACATCTCTTATAAAATGGTAGACATGATCAATGTGGATGGCTAATATTTTTCAAATGCCAATTATTTAAAGAGGAAAAGAAAAAAAAAATCTCGGAATGTTCATTCTTTTGTAAACACAATTTGAATTCAAAACTCGTTAGCACTCAAAATTCCAGCTACATTTGGGCCCGAATTATAATTGGGCTTAAGCTTAGTTGCAATCTCATTGGGCAAATGCCAATCCGAAAGCAAACATCTCCTACAAATGTGCATGGCTAATGTGATTGAAATGCCAATTCTCAAAAGAAAACATCTCAGAATCCTCGCATGTTCGCTCACACTCTGATTTCAAAACTCTTCAGCACTCAAAACTTCACCTAATCAATAAAAAGTAAATTTTCTGAAAGCCATATGAAGCATCTGAATAATTTGGGAATTTTAACGAAATGCCACACTTTGGTTTTCCGGTTTAAGAAAATGCCACCGTTTTTTTCAAAATTTATTAAATGCCACTTCCGTTAGCTTTTCCATCTGGACCCACGTGTTTGGTCATTTTTGGTTGATTTAGTCAAGAAAATTTGTCTACTTTGCAAACTTACCCTTACAAGTCCTGTTATCCTTATCAGTATCACGAAGGGAACGAAAGAAAAAAGCCACCGCCCTCTCCTCTGTAAGGCTTTATGCAGCTCTGCTTCATGTTCTTTCTCACTATTCCGTTTCTATCATCTTGCTTCATCTTCTCCTTCTTTCAAATCTCGACCACAACAATAATTACAAATCATTTTCTCACTATTTAGGGTTTGCAAATTGTGTTAAAATTGAAATTAGGGTTTGATTTTGGTCGGATTAATGGTTTTTGTTTCTTCTAATCATATATGACTAATGGGTTTCCATCTGTTAGTACGAGATTTGAAGGTGAAGAAATTATACATGAGTTAGGGTTTGTTGATATGTAAACAGTGAATTTGGGTTTGAAGGAAATTATGAGAAAATTGGTTTTATTCTTATGGTAAAACTGAAATCAAGTTTGGGTCCAATAAACCGAAATAATGTTAAAAGTTTTCTACTGAATCTTATGGAATCTGTTGTAGTGGGTTTGATCAATTGATTAATGTATGAGATTTCTTTTTCCTGTACATATTTCTTTATGCAAAGTGAATTGAAGGTTTATATTATTGATTTTTCATTCCTTGTATGATAGTTATGAATGTTGACAATGGGATTTCATAATATTTTTTTGCTGAAATATAACAATTTGTCAAGGTTTTATTTAAAAAATTTGGGGAAGAAAAGGTGAATAGCTACAGCTATAAGTCTGAAATGGAATTGGAGGTACAAGAACTGTTGCAGTTAGCTTGTGTTGGTGCTGTGCTTTGAACTAAAGTTGAGCTGCAAGTCTGATGTTGGTGGTGTATGGATTTGTTTAGATGAATGTCTAGGGTAGGTACAAATTACAGGTGCAAATATTTTTAAATGGTGCTGGTTATTGCAGTGTATACTGATGCTGCTATGGGTTGTAATGATACTGCAATGAAAAGGAAATGTTGGTATCTAGGGGACAGTTGCAGGTGGATTCTGTTTTGAGCTTGCAGGTGGATTCTGTTTTGAGCTTGCAGCTCAGTTGGAGATTTTGGTGTTTGTTGGTGATGTTATTATCTTTGTTGCAGTGGAGGGCGAGGCTTAATATTCTTGCCGGGGTTGTATTGCAGTATGAATGAGTGTTGTTTCTGCGACTAACGACTAACACGGTAATGACTCGGCTATGATGACTTGATTTAACTGACTATAGTGAGATGATTCGAGGGCATAGATGTCTTTTACTAAGCTAGATAAGCTGTCACTATGCATAACAAATTTACGGAAAAAAATGGATGGAAAAGGTCAAATGTGTGGCACTAAATAAATTCTGAAAAAAACGGTGGCACTTTCTTAAACATGAAATTGAAAGCGTGGTACTTTAGTAAAATCCCCAATAATTTTCTTAATACAATG